>QEOT01002523.1:54778-66303 GCA_003123785.1 Pterocarya stenoptera | reverse complement strand
CCCCCCAATCAAACCGATCACGTCAACAAACTTCCACTGCATATCATGAGATTCATCACATCCGATAAAAGCTATATCAGTGAAGGTTTAACAAAAAGTTTTTTAGTGACTTCGTTCAAGCATTTGTGAACCCGTGAGCCCGTAGCAAAATCCAAACCGTCGATTTCAAGTTGGCCATCGTTGTCCATTGTCTTCGTCCCCTTTGCCAATTACAAGGTTTTGTTTTACATTTGCTAATTTATATGGAAATCTCCGTAGAGTACCCTAATTCTTGTGGTTGTACCGATATTTTCCATCTTGTTGATGGAATAGTTCATTTAGGAAGAAACTTGGAAATTGTTTGGGGGTCTTTCTATGGATACATGTATGCCTATCCTCTGCTTATACTTTTCTCTATAATTATCCCCGCATAAATTTTCATCCGATGAATCAGCGGATGGATCCATTTGTTGCAATGTAAAAGTTACTTTTGAAATAGGAAGATCTAGATTTTCTAATAGGATTTCTTAGAATTTTGATCCTTATTTTTTAATGGAATAGTTCATTTTTCTTACCTATGAACTTCTTGTAACTGCTAAACATTATTGCCAACTGAACACCACACCAGCAACATCAATCTCGTCGAAACGAGTGAGCTATTCAGAATCGAGGGCTTTGTGGTTGATTTGGATGGTCGTAGAGAATGGGTCACAACAACGGCGTGTTATGATCTTAAGGGTTATAAATTTAACCAAATTAGTTTTCAACAATCATATGACTTTTAGATTAATAGTTGAGTCTTTAATAATTAATATCAGACTAGGGACTACGTCATGAGTTCAAATCACGGAGGGAGTGACCTATAGACTAGATTAAAATGTATAAATACTATGTATAAGCATGGTGTCAAGTCATTAAATACTGATAGATGAGTGAAGCCGCCAAAAAGGAAAGTGCTACCACCAGATCAATGTTGATAGAGTGGACCGTCGTAGACGTCGGATTCGGAAGCATGGTAGAATGTTATGATCTTGAGAGTTAAAAGCTTAATCAAATTAGTATCCAATGATCATAAGATTTTTTAATTAATAGTTGAATCTTTAACACGACGACTCCTTAGGCTTAGGCTTAGCGGGGAAATGGGAGGCATAGGCATTCGGTTTCGAGGGCTTCTTATAGGGGTGTATAGGAATCAATGGGATCAACGAAAACTAGCTGCCGAAGTTAGGAACCGGTAAATAACTGGTCAGGCTAGAAAATAAAAGAAATCGACGTTGGCTGGTTCGATTTCGGTCTGAACCCATCTTAACCTGCTGAATCGACTGATAATATATATATTTGATGTAAAACGACGTTGTTTCACTTAAGTGAATGCGTCATTTCACTTTAGCCTAGTGTCTTCAACCTCCCCTCCCATCTTATTCACCAGAGGCACGTGCACGTGCGCGCGTACACACACTCTCTCTTTGAACCACGTTCATGCTCTGTCACTGACCGATAACCAACTGAGAAATCGTCGGAATCGGCACGGTCGATATTCTTTCTACCTATAGGCCGATTTGGTCGGTCTTCCTCTCATAAACGTCCATATTGATTGGTTTCTAAACTACTACAGTCGATTTTCACCCCTAGTTTCTCAACAATATGCAAGTTTAGTTCTTGTGTAATGTGGTCCTATAGTTAGGTAAATAAGACTATGTGGAATCCGTCTATGAAAAATGTTATTTGGTGAAAAATATCGCAAGTCACATAAGTTTTTCTTTCTCTTAAGAGAGATGCTACTTATTATCTCACACCACACACTCTACATATTTTAATATTAATTAAATTATTTTATTTATTATTCATACATTATATATTTATTATAGAAAATATATATATTTATATATATATATATATATATAGAATTATTCAACTTGGATTTCTACCGTCAAATGCAGAGCTTTCAATCAAACGGCTGAAGCACGGGTTAGTTAATCGAGCGTGATTGGTCCTCGTCTTACTGACATGTTTACTTTCTTTCAGACAAAACTGATACAGAGGCCCTTTCTTTTATTATTATTTTTAGTTTTTGATATATAATGGAAGGAGATTTTATCTAATCATATAACCTTTTTGTTTTTTAATGTATATTATAAGTAACGAATTTATTTTAAAAATAAAGTAAAATAAAAAAAGTAAACCATAATTTATTTATTTTATTCATTATCCATGGAGGATTTGTTGATCTTGCCGATGTTCATGATAGGTTGAACCTTAAATATTGGGGGAATAACGAAATTATTTACAACAATTTTATAAAAGCATCGGTTACTGTGTCGCTAATAATTCAAACTGCACAATTATTAAACAGCGTACTTAATGTCAAAATTATTAACTCATATAAAAACATAATATAATTTTTTTTTTAAATGTCTATGAAAAATCATTTTAAATTTTCTCAATTTTAAAGTTGGATTTTTTTTGAAAGCTTCCATTTTCTTACCAGTAAATAACAAGTGAAAAGTGCCCTGATCACAAAACATTTTGGGAATCAAACGTCCCCCCAGAAAACAAATCAGATTCGGGTTTATGGATTCGGAAACGTTAAAGTTAGGGATGCGCACCCTTTTTTTTGTTTTGTTTTTTGTTTTTTTTAAAAATTGGTAGCTCAATAAAATAAAAGCATTATTTATGGCGGATTTGTTGGTTTATGAGCAGAGGAGCGGTCTTAGTTTGACCGGTCTTAATCCCGTTTTTTAGAGACTTCCATAAAGCTGCCATATAATTAATTAATGAATTACTCGGTTCTTCCGATACAAAAGGCCCAATAGAGGAACCACCAACTACTCTTTTCCTATCTACTTGAATACTCAACTAAATTCAAATATCCATTTGATTTTGAACCCTACTTTAACGTTGGCTTTGCTTGTCGACATTTCATGCTCTGTAAAAAGATATTAACATTGACTCGTTATGCTTTGAAATAAAATTAATAGTTTTCAATTTCATTCAATTCTTATTATTTAGATAACTGACAAATAAATGATGCCATTTCTAAATAAAACGCAGCAGTATTTAATGAAATTTTGGGGGGTGTCCAAAAAAACTCGTTTGTATCGCTCGTCTCGTCTATACAAACAATTAAGAGGGGGGTAGTTTGGGTATATCCCTACCGGTAATTCTGCCTCTTAACCTAATGTGGAGTGTGGAGTCCAGTCAAGAAAACAGAAAATACCATGCCAGTTTTTCCGGGTCATTTTCCTGTCTTCCAACCATTAATGGAGGGAACTTTTTACGAAATCTCCCACCAAAGCTAAGCAAAAAGAGCTACAGCAAGCGCCCCTTCTTCCAAACAATACCTTTGCCGCCATTTGAATGCACCCCTCCTCGTTCAAACTTCTCCATCTTCCTCAATACCTCTTCTAGAAGCATATAACAAAACCCGCTTTGCTTGTTTGTCCATTTTAAACATATTTCAATGGAAGAGAAGGAGAGCACGGTTTCTGGATCACTCGGAAACTCGGACACAGACTCACCCCCAGCCCCGTTGAGCAACGTGGCGCTACCCCAGGTGGTGCTGAACAGGCCCGGGGACATGAGCCTTGCAGTAACAACTACCACAACCACAACCTCAACGATGCTAACATCAACAAGTAAGACACCAGGGAGTGCTGAGTTGTTTGGGAAAAAGAAGAGAGGGAGGCCAAGGAAGTACGACTCAGATGGGAACCTGAGGCTGTCGTACATTGTGCCACCACCGCCAGGGTTTACTTTGTCGCCTTCTTCTCCTCCCGAGTTTTCTTCCAAAAGGGGACGAGGCAGGCCTTCTGGGTCTGGCAACTGGCAGCTTCTTGCTTCTTTAGGTGAGTTTGAAGCAGTCTTGTACTGTTTGGTTGCTGAGAAAACGCCTGAACTGAAAGAGAGATTAAATTAAGATTTTGTGGTTCGTGTCATGGACTTTGCACCTTTCCTTTGTTGGTCAACAAAAATCGATTTTTTTAGGTTGTACTGTTCAACGGTACTGGGTAAACTAGGACAAGTACCATAGAGGCTCATTTTTTGCCCATTTTCTTACCATCCCGAGACCAGGTTAAATAAGGCTCATTTAAGGATTCTGGAAATTATTTCATTAGTGGGGGCTTTGGATCTTAATTTCAATTTCACATACTTATCAAAAAAATTTCGATCTTACATAACCAGCATGGGGGAATTAAATAGATGGGGATTTATTTTTGGAAATGCAAATTTGGGTTATGCTTTGTATGAAATATCTTGAGTGCTTGTGTAATATTAGTACAATTTTACGTGATAAACGTGATTACCTTGTGATGTTAAATGGGCATGCTACTTTAGGTCGTTTTAGCTCAATTTATCTTACATGTGGTCCTGTGGATGTTCATCTGAGAAGGTGAATTGTTTGCGAACACGGCAGGAGGGGACTTCACACCGCACGTGGTCACTGTTAATACTGGGGAGGTAATGTATTAAAGATAAAATCATGTATTATGCGGCCACCCCCACACGAAATACCATCTCTGTCTTTCTGATCATTTTTCAATATAGTTTTTTATTTTTAACTATCAAAATAATAACGATAATAATAGTTGAGGATTTTTGCGCCAATCCTGATAGTCTCGTGTTTACCCAATATAGATTCTGCTTCATCTTACAGGATGTTGCAGGAAAAATTCTTTCATTTTCTCAGAAGAGTCCTCGAGGAATATGCATTCTCTCTGCCAATGGAGCTGTTTCCAATGTTACTATTCGCCAACCGGGTTCTTCTGGTGGAATCTTGACCTACGAGGCATGTTCTGGGATTTGTGTGTGTGTGTGTGTTTTTTTTTTAAATCACTATTGTTAGTTTTTCTTGCATTTTCGGTGTCTTTTCGCACCTAAAAGGGTTCGGGCCGTTATCTTTTGTAAGAATAAAGCAGATTTAGTTGCATGATTTAAGTATCAGTTTGTGCACCCTCAAGAACGATGTTGGTCCCTCGAGTTTTCCCTTTCCTTACATTCACGAATCCCCTGTTTCATATTGTACGTTTGAGCAAGTACTGGCAAGTCTTCCATTTGTATATAATTTAAATCCGAAGGTATGTATGTTGCTCTCTCGAAAGGATGGTCAGGAGCATTGAGGTTTTCTTGCTCCTTCCTGTGTGTGAGTTGATAATTAGGTACCTTTCCGATTACTACCAGCTTTGAACATGCATAAATGTTTCTAATTGACAATTTTGATCATACACAATATTCGTGGATAATAGACCTTTTTCTGTACTTGAAAATCACATAGTATATGATTTTTACGTATGCACTTGTTTCTCTCTGATGATTTTATACTTCTTATTGCCGTATATACCATTATGAATTTCATTTTTTAACGTCGGTTTAATTCAACAAATTTCTTGCAGGGCCGCTTTGAGATATTGTCTTTATCTGGGTCGTTTACAGTCACTGATACTGGTGGTACAAGAAGTCGGACTGGTGGATTAAGCGTCTCATTGGCTGGTCCTGATGGTCGTGTAATAGGTGGTGGCATTGCTGGTTTGCTAGTGGCTGCTGGCCCTATCCAAGTGAGGCATTTCTTTTAATTTCACTTAATTCCTAAAATAGTTCGTAATTATTCAAGTGTTGACTGCGTTTCATGCTATGATTTGATAATTATGGACATTATACGGAGTTACCAACTTGTTTATTAGCTTTGAAATTACTGTATTTGTGAAAGAAGCACTTTTTCCAAACACGGTTGCAATAATAGTGGAACTGTCAAAAACTGTTAACGATAACAAATAATGTGAAGAGATCCTAGCCTTGTGCAATATGCTGTATCAATCAATCGCAGTAGCAATGCTCATGGCTGGAAGTACTGCTGGATTGGACTGTTATGATTCTTTTTATGGTTGTGGATAGGATAATGGGACTACATCAACATGCTGTTTCTGCTATCAATGAAACATGCAGTTTTCACGGCTCTCGTGCAAGTTAATCTGTTTTTACACTGACAAAACACAACATTCCACTATTTTATTATTACTATCGGAGGAACTATAATTGTTCTGTTTAATTTGCCAGATTGTTGTTGGAAGCTTCATGCCAAATGGTTATAAGGCACATAAAAAGAAGTACCATCGAGAACAAACCATGTTGAGCCCAATCTCAGGTGCTCCAGACATGTTGGCAAGGTCTATTACACCAACAAAACCTGAAGGGTCCCTTTTCAACCCTGTAGAGCTGAAAGCGCAGAACAACGCAGAAGCAGAAGCAGATAATGGTGTGAGTGTTAAACTGAATGCAAATGCCACACAGAATACTGCTATTCGGAATGGCTCAGAGCTAACCTCAGATCAGAGGCCATCTCCTGACATCAATGTCTCTGCTTTTGGTGAATAGAATTTTAGGTAGACATGCATTTTCATTACCTCTTCCGTCGTTTATTACTGAGGTCTGATGTGATTTTTGCCTTCAATGCCTAATTTTTGCTACCGTATTGATTTCATTTCAGGTGTATCTGGGATAACGGAGGCTGAAGTAACAAGACCAGTTGGTTAATTTGATTAGTTCCTGTGTTACGAATAGATTTAAAATTCTCAACATTTAAACCTAGGATTAGGAATTATTAACAAATTCAGAACAAGTTTTTGACAGGCTATGTATGGATTTTATTTGTGAGAGTACTAGTACACTCTAAATTCATTGACTTATTTTAATCCTTTGCACATTTTCATATACTGTTCTTAATTGTCTGGCTATGCATGCAATTGAAAATGTACAGCCTCCGACAAATCCTGATACTATTGTCGATGGCAGCAAATCTGCCTTAACGTCCTTGTGCCCGAACAAGGGCACGCACACGTTGAAAAGATAAATTTAAAGATGAATTCAGCTCGATAAAAAATTGAATTGATTTTGTAGTGTACCTAAATTTCAAAAATATAATTAATGTTGGCAATCGGCATGTCTGAAATGTATGTCAAATCCCACACGTGAAACAAAATGCTCAAAGAAAACGAAGCGATGAACTGCTCGAATGAAGAACAAAAATTAAACCAAACCAGAATGTAATTAATAAGACTAGAAGTAATTGTGTTCACTCTCACCATGGAGAAACACAAAATTATTCTCAAGTCTAAACAGCATCAGAAGCAAAGGTGTTCTGAAACTAATTCCCAAACTTATTTGGGATCGTCTATTTAGTCTGAAAACGAGCAGTGATTTTGGAATAGTATTCCCAGTCAGGATGTGATTTGGTTATTGCCGGCTGCCCAAATGGATGTCCTTTCACATAAGCAGGAACCTCCACCGCATCCGCCAGGCCATCCAAGTACGCACGCAGCTGACCTTTTGGTCCTAATGGACAATATAACAACCAATGTTTAATCTTCAAGGATTCGACGGCTATAAATTCTTGCCCTTTTCTAAGACATCATATAACTAAGAAATGGCCTTAATTCTCTCACCTAAAGCGACATCATTAATTTTATCGGCCTTGTACTCGTCACTGGGAAATATTGCTGTATGAGGCTGCACAAAAAAAATTAAAAACAAAATTAGAAACTCGAGCTATTGCGAAGCCTAGTACATTCTGAAGATGTTGTCTGTCACATACAGGGTTTAGCAGAGCCTTGTACGGCTTATCATCTATCAGCAATATGTTCGATGCAGAGAATTTAACTCCCAAACTCCCGAGTTTCTTGAAATCTTTTAAAAAGATGGGCTTGTTCCTATTCTCCAAGGTCTTGAACCCAGAATCAGTGCATCTTTCTTGGTCCTAAAAAACTCAAGGGAGAAAAAAAAGTTTTAAGATGTAACCGAGGAGGAAGGAAGCTGAGAAATGCACCAAGCAATTTCATAAATAGTTCTTGTTACATTAAGAGCGGAATTCATAAAGTACAATATATTTACTTACCCAAGCAAATAAAAGCTTGCTTTTCAATCCTTTCATTATACAATCCAAAGCGCTGTTCAGATACCATCTATTTACGATGCATTGGGATGAGGTTTTAAACCATTAGAACCTCGAAATAAAGCAAAATATTATAAGAAACTCATGTATACTCACTCCCTTGCGGAAGACCATATCCCAACTTCAAATCTTTCAAGACAGAATCTCATGAATTCTTCACAATAAGGCCTCCTGTAAACTGGAATCGCCATACTGTGATGAATGATATTCTAAACATAACATATATAACAGACACAACATCATGACAAAAAAGGCAGATCATGAATTCTACCCAAAAAGCTTCCATAGGATGCATCAGGAATGCGGAATCTTGGAATGTTGGACTTCTCACGACGGCAGACTCTATGGCATAACAACCCTCCTAGGCCCAGAACAATGACTTTCTTTCTTGGACCAAGGTTCAACTTCTCCAGTGAGAGGCCGAAGTCTTCTTCTGCGTCGACGTTTTCTTCTTCACTATAATCATAAGCAACGCATTTGTTTTTCAAGTTGGTAATCTTTTCGGCCATCTTCGTCAATAAACGAAAAGATATATGGACGTTCAGAAGTTGCAAGTTGTTGGCATGCATATATAGTCGAAGGTTGCCAACTTTTGGGCTTCTGTTATTTATTACAACGCACGGTTTTTCAAGGTTCGCGTATACCGAAAGCGAACCTATGCAATGGATTTTATGTTCGGTTGGTGATTCTACTTTGGAAATAGTTCCCTCAGGCGGCAGATATATCAAAGTCTTGAGATATATAGTCCACCGTTGCATATTCCCATGACAATGAAGGTTACCGGGTAATAGCACTCTCAATAGTTTTTTTATTCTATATTTTAAAATACATCATTAAAATTCACTTTTTTATTTTATATATTAACTTTTACAATATACCATATATCAACTTTTTATTTTTTCTTCATATCATTTAAATATTATATTTTTTAATATATTTTATTTATTTCAAATATTTTTTCTAACTATCAATAATATCTTCATGTCTTTTGATATTTACAATATCTCCTCACATACAATATCATATAATTATGTTCTATTTTAAATTAATCAAAATTAATAAGCTAAATCAAAATATAAATTAATTTAAAAAATAAAAATAAGAGATTATATAATAAAAATTTATTTAATTCAAAATTTATAAAATAATTTATTTAATCATTTTACAACCAAGAACTCAAAATATTAAACCCATGTAACAGTGCAGCACTCATGGAGTTGGACGAGGAAAGCGTGGGACGAGAGAAGTGGGTCTGAAATGAGAAAAAAAAAACGAGAGAATGAGGAAAATCGAATATGACTGGTAGAGGAAAGAGAAACTAATTAAAAACATTTATAATTGTGAACAGGATTCTATAAATATAACGGCATGACTGTATCACAATGTAAAATATTTATAAAATACAATATCTGATGGAGGCTGCTTTCAAGACAATTTCTTTATACTTTGAAGAAAATTATATTTTACAATAGCTATTGGGACTGCACTTAAAAGTGCAAAACGTATGAAATCTTGTTTTGGAATTTTGATTATAAAGCTAATTTCAAGTTAAATAAATAATGCCGAGGAATAAAAAGTATATGAATGGTGTTCATTTTAATTGAAAAAGAAAGGATCCTATCTCTTTTCAAAAGAAAAATAAACTATCCTCTATGGACCTTTATTTTCATATTAATTTGTAACTCTTTTTAACCCTAGTATGGTTCTTTAATCTAATTATGAAAAGAAATAGGCATGTCACATGACAGTTATTAATACACTTTCACATTAAAAAATAGTCTTTCTCAATGGGAATGCACGAATTACTCCGTTATCAAATATATTATGTTTGGATGTTGAGATAAGATGAGAATTTTTGAAAATTTTATGAATAGTGTTAAGATGAAAGTTTAAAATATTATTTTTTAATATTATAATTATTTTGGGATTTGAAAAAGTTAAATTAAAATTTGAAAAAGTTGAATTGTTTATTATATTTTATATGGGGATTTGAAAAAGATGTAATGATGAGATGAGATGAGATTGAGATGAGAAATCTCATCCCTCCCCCCAAACATAACCTAAATGTTATTTGTGTAGATTTTTTCAAACAGTATGAACTTATATCTGGTTTAATATTTGACCTTTCAAGTTAGTTAATTAATTATGAGTAATGTTATATACAGTTATAAATTATGTAAATATTATGCATTCTCTTTGGAAAAAAAAAATGCTAGTGGAGCCCTTCAAACTTACAGCTTAAGCATTTTAATTTTTTTTTTTTAAGTAATAGTTAAAGAAGTGACTATTAGTGAAATTGTGTACATTTTTATTTTTTTCTTAATAATTAAGAATGTTAAAAAAATACTTTAAAAAATTTAAAACAAAAAACAAAAAATTTATAACTAACGGAACACTAAGTGATAAACGCTGGGCGACTTGCTAGCATAATCCTTTTTCAAGTGATGTTTATTATTAAAAAATTAATTTTTTTAGATAAATTTTATATTTATTAACTTTTTTTAAAAAAATACATAATACTTACACACTATAATTATAAATATTTCTCTTTAGTTATTTTTAATCGTGTTTCTCTCATGGAGAAGTAACTCTAAGTACGGTACATGTGGCTACGTGTATTGTTAAGCTAGAAAAATCAGAGGGAATAGATACAGTTACAACCTATTTACATTTTATTTACAACTTATTAATAAAATAATATTTTTTAAAATTCAAACACATCAAAATCAAAATTAAAATTAAAATAAATATTTTAAAATAATAATATTTTATTTAAAAGTGGTAGAAAAATTGTCAAGGGGCGGTAACTGTATCTTTTTTCAATATTAATTAGGGAATGTTTAGATAATTAGTTGAGATGAAATAAGTTAAAATAAAATATTATTTAAATATTATTTTTAGTATTATTATTATTTTAAAATTTAAAAAAATTAAAAATTATTTATTTTATTTTATATAAACATTTTTAAAAATTATAATGATATAATGAGATGAGATGAATTAAGTCTTATATTCAAAATATTGGATTTGTTTAGATAATGAGATAAAATGAGATGAGATAAATTGAATAAAATATTATTTTTTAATATTATTATTATTTTAAAATTTAAAAAATTAAAATTATTTTTTATATTTTATATAAAATTTTAAAAAAATTATAATAAAGAGATGCTATAGATGGGATTGGTTGAGAATGATTTTTAATCACACTGACCTTAATGTGGCTACACAGCCAGTACCGCGAACCTTCTAGCACCACCTAGCACGCCCATGCATCTCTTCGGTAGTTTCCATCACGTTCTAGATATTCAGTTCTATCCTAGATAGCTAGCTGCTACCTCATATATAATATATATCCAGTATCCTCGTGATCCACCTTCTCAACCTTTCGACTTGTACACCATCACCCGTTACTCTGACTCTGACCGCCGTTAAGATATAATCCAAGCCTATCCAAGCATTTTTCCGCTGATCAGAGAAATGAAGCCCGTTGACGATAAGGAAACGGTGACGATCAGAGCCGTGAACCGCAACGAGGAAGGTCGAAAGAGGGTGGAGAAGACGGAGGTGAACAGCACCCACAACATAGCTGACACCCTCAAGT
>QEOT01002523.1:39277-53952 GCA_003123785.1 Pterocarya stenoptera | reverse complement strand
CGTTTAAGCAGTTTCTCTTTCTAGCTTGTTGAACATGGGAAATGGGTTGCTAAAGAACGGGATCCCCGATGTTCAAATTATGTGTTAATCTCGTGTTAAATTCTATTAAGTTTTTCATCTATCATTCAGTCTTCGGCACCTCCACCCTGCTCGTGTTACACTAATTAGGGTTTCTAGTTTAATTTAAGAGAGTTTATTGGTGTCCGATCGTTTTATCTCATGAGCTCAGTTTCCGGTGCTAATCGATTCTTTTATTTTTTTGGTAAGCTTTGTAGATACTATCCATTTTATCAAAAATTAAATCAGAATTATTATTAACACGTACTTGTTTTTCATAAATTTCCCTTAATACAAAGTCAGTGCAATTGAATGTTGAACTTGGGCTTATTCAGGATTGGGCCTTTGTTTGTGGCTTTTAATCTGGACAAGCTCGTTGATTTGCGAACTGGCACGGAAAAATACGCACAATCTGGTAACTGGCGACATGGCCAGAAACTAAAAAATAGTTGCTGACACTTTATATTCTACCTATTTTATTGTAAAAAATAAATTACATAAGATATTTAATTAGTTTATATCTATACAATGATAAATTAAATGTTGAATTGAATTTTTATTATTTTTAATTTATATAATTGTTTTGTGACTTGAATCAATGGGAATGCTTGTAAATTCTTTTTTCCTATGAAAGCAAGATATGGAGCTTAGTGCTGTTCTAAACCCTGCCTTATTCCATTCTATGAAATCTGAGGTCTTGCTAGTTTAAATATCCTACACAACGTTACCTTCTTTATCCTAAAGATAAAGCGGTTTTGTGACTTACATCAATGGTAATGGTGTACAATGCCAATAAATAGAAGATTTTTTGATAAATATATACCTATGAACCCAAAATGGTAACACCTTGAAATGCGTAAGCAAAAGTGAAGATGAAAAGTATGAGCTTAATAAAAAAAAATATAAAAGCTAGGTTGAAAATAATCAGCATAGCATCCGTTTTTGGAGTCTTGCAGATAATGAGAATGATTAGGCATATAGAAACATTGAATGGATGTGAAAAAGGTGTCAAAAAGTATCCAAAGCGAAGACCTCCAATTATGCTCAAAGGATTTGATTCCCCTGATCAGAAGGTAGTGGTTATGGTACTGATATTGCCTCATACAACTCCCGAATCCCAGGGTATTCCAATACAAAAACACCTACAATGTCTCAGCTTCTATGAATTCAAAATATGAAGAAGTTGGGCATTGGATTCATGCTGACAAGATGACCTATCTTAGCTTCATTTTAGGGGCTCTTTATAATTAGGTACCTTTCCGATTACTTTATCACCAGCTCTGAACATGCGTACATGTTTCTAATTGACAATTTTGATCATACACAATATTCGTGGATAATACTAATAGACCTTTTTCTGTACCTGAAAATCACATTGTATATGATTTTTACCTATGCACTTGTTTCTCTCTGATGATTTTATACTTCTTATTGCCGTAGATACCATTATGAACTTCATTTTTTAACGTCGGTTTAATTCAACAACTTTCGTGCAGGGCCGTTTACAGTCACTGATACCGGTGGTACAAGAAGTCGGAGTGGTGGATAAAGCGTCTCATTTGCTGGTCCTGATGGTCGTGTAATAGGAGGTGGCATTGCTGGTTTGCAAGTGGCTGCTGGCCCTATCCAAGTGAGGCATTTCTTTTCATTTCACTTAATTCCTAAAATAGGTCGTAATTATTCAAGTGTTGACTGCGTTTCATGCTATGATTTGATAATTACGGACATTATACGGAGTTACCAACTTGTTTATTAGCTTTGAAATTACTGTATTTGGGAAAGAAGCACTTTTTCCAAACACGGTTGCAATAATAGTGGGACTGTCAAAAACTGTTAACGATAACAAATAATGTGAAGAGATCCTAGCCTTGTGCAATATGCAGTATCATTCAATCGCAGTAGCAATGCTCATGGCTGGAAGTAATGCTGGATTGGACTGTTTTGATTCTTTTTATGGTTGTGGATAGGATAATGGGGCTAAATCAACATGCTGTTTCTGCTATCAATGAAATATGCAGTTTTCACGGCTCTCATGCAAGTTAATCTGTTTTTACACTGACAAAACACAACATTCCACTATTTTATCATTACCATCGGAGGAACTATAATTGTTCTGTTTAATTTGCCAGATTGTTGTTGGAAGCTTCATGCCAAATGGTTATAAGGCACATAAAAAGAAGTACCATCGAGAACAAACCATGTTGAGCCCAATCTCAGGTGCTCCAGACATGTTGGCAAGGTCTATTACACCAACAAAACCTGAAGGGTCCCTTTTCAACCCTGTAGAGCTGAAAGCGCAGAACAACGCAGAAGCAGAAGCAGATAATGGTGTGGGTGTTAAACTGAATGCAAATGCCACACAGAATACTGCTATTCGGAATGGCTCAGAGCTAACCTCAGATCAGAGGCCATCTCCTGACATCAATGTCTCTGCTTTTGGTGAATAGAATTTTAGGTAGAAATCATTTTCATTACCTCTTCCGTTGTTTATTACTCAAGTCTGATGTGATTTTTGCCTTCAATGCCTAATTTTTGCTACCTTATTGATTTCATTTCAGGTGTATCTGGGATAACGGAGGCTGAAGTAACAAGACCAGTTGGTTAATTTGATTAGTTCCTGTTTTAGGAATAGATTTAAAATTCTCAACATTTAAACCTAGGATTAGGAATTATTAACAAATTCAGACCAATTTTTGACAGGCTATGTACGGATTTTATTCGTGAGAATACTAGTACACTCTAAATTCATTGACTTATTTTAATCCTTTGCACATTTTCATATACTGTTCTTGATTGTCTGGCTATGCATGCAATTGAAAATGGACAGCATCCGCCAAGTCCGGATATTATTGGCAGCAAATTTGCCTTAACGTCCTTGTGCCCGAACAAGGGCTCGCACACGTTGAAATGATAAATTTAAAGATGAATTCAGCTCGATAAAAAATTGAATTGATTTTGTAGTGTACCTAAATTTCAAAAATATAATTAATGTCGGCAATCGGCATGTCTGAAATGTACGTCAAATCCCACACGTGAAACAAAATGCTCAAAGAAAACGAAGCGATGAACTGCTCGAATGAAGAACAAAAACTAAACCAAACCAGAATGTAATTAATAAGACTAGAAGTAATTGTGTTCACTCTCACCATGGAGAAACACAAAATTATTCTCAAGTCTAAACAGCATCAGAAGCAAAGGTGTTCTGAAACTAATTCCCAAACTTATTTGGGATCGTCTATTTAGTCTGAAAACGAGCCGTGATTTTGGAATAGTATTCCCAGTCAGGATGTGATTTGGTTATTGCCGGCTGCCCAAATGGATGTCCTTTCACATAAGCAGGAACCTCCACCGCATCCGCCAGGCCATCCAAGTACGCACGCAGCTGACCTTTTGGTCCTAATGGACAATATAACAACCAATGTTTAATCTTCAAGTATTCGAGGGCTATAAATTCTTGCTCTTTTCTAAGACATCATATAACTAAGAAATGGCCTTAATTCTCTCACCTAAAGCGACATCATTAATTTGATCCGCCTTGTATTCATGATCAGGAAATATTGCTGTATGAGGCTGCACAAAAAAAATTAAAAACAAAATTAGAAACTCGAGCTATTGTGAAGCCTAGTACATCCTGAAGAATGTTGTCTGTCGCGTACATGGTTTAGCAGAGCCTTGTACGGCTTATCATCTATCAGCAATATGTTCGATGCAGAGCATTTAACTCCAAAACTCACGAGTTTCTTGAAATCTTTTAAAAAGATGGGCTTGTTCCTATTCTCCAAGGTCTTGAACCCAGAATCAGTGCATCTTTCTTGGTCCTACAAAACTCGAAGGGAGAAAAAAAAGTCTGCAGATGTAACCGAGGAAGAAGGAAGCTGAGAAATGCACCGAGCAGAAATAGCTCTTGTTGCATTAAGAGCGGAATTCATAAAGTACAATATATTTACTTACCCAAGCAAATAAAAGCTTGCTTTCCAACCCATTCATTATTCAATCCAAAGCGCTGTTCAGATACCATCTATTTACAAAGCATTTGGATGAGGTTTTAAACCATTAGAACCTCGAAATAAAGCAAAATATTATAAGAAACTTATGTATACTCACTCCCTTGCAGAAGACCATATCCCTACTTCAAATCTTTCAAGACAGAATCTCATGAATTCTTCACAATAAGGCCTCCTGTAAACTGGAATCGCCATACTGTGATGAATGATCGATATTCTAAACATAACATATAATACAGACACGACATCATGACAAGAAAGACAGATCAAGAATTCTACCCAAAAAGCTTCCATAGGATGCATCAGGAATGCGGAATCTTGGAATGTTGGACATCTCACGACGGCAGACTCTATGGCATAACAACCCTCCTAGGCCCAGAACAATGACTTTCTTTCTTGGACCAAGGTTCAACTTCTCCAGTGAGAGGCCGAAGTCTTCTTCTGCGTCGACGTTTTCATCTTCACTATAATCATAAGCAACGCATTTGTTTTTCAAGTGGGTACTCTTTTCGGCCATCTTCTTCAATAAACGAAAAGATATATGGATGTTCAGAAGTTGCAAGTTGTTGGCATATATAGTCGAAGGTTGCCGACTTTTGGGCTTCTGTTATTTATTACAACGCACGGTTTTTCAAGGTTCGCGAATACCAAAAGCGAACCTATGCAATGTCTTTTATGTTTGATAATATCTCTTCTCATTATTATATTTTTTTTTTAATTTTTATATAAAATATAATAAATAATTTAATTTTTTTAAATTTTAAAACAATAATAATATTAAAAGATAATATTTTAAACTTTTATTTTAATACTATTTACAAAATTTTCAAATATTCTCATTTTATCTCAACATTCAAACCTCACCGTTCGGTTGATGATTCTACTCTGGAAATACTTCCCTCAGGCGGCAGATATACCAAAGTCTTGAATTACGTTTTAATAATAAAAAAAAAGTCTTAAATTTTATTTTGACAACGGTTTCAATTAAAATATAATATCATTTTGAAATAGTTGTTAATTGTTATATATAAATTTAGAATATTTAAGTCTAATATAAGTTTTCTTAAAAAATGAGTGACTCTGTGCATGGAAAAAAAGTGAAATAATTATAAATATTTAATGGACACACTTATTTCGGATTAAGTTTGAAAGTTTAAAAAGTGCTTTTAATTGTTTAAAATCTATTTTAAAGAAAAAAATAATATGTTTGATAAATTTATAAAAAATACTTTAATTATAAAAAAAAAGTTGAAAATTTACTTTTTTTTAAAACATCAAATTAAAGCTTTTATCGAAAAAGCTCCTGCAGATAACTGTATATTTTCAAAAAATTAATACAACTAACTTTAAAAGTGATTTAGATACATGTTTATCAAGCAGTAAACAACTTTTGAAATATATAGCTTATTATTTAAGTTATAAACTATAAGTCTTAAGTTATAAGTTATATTTTCCACCACAATCTAAAACATGCACTAAGTGCTACATCTCCGAAGGATGTAGCCTGAAGATCTCCCAATAAGGTAAATAAAAGTTTTAATATTTTTTCCAATTTATTTTCATTCATTTTTTGGGTATATTTGATTTAATTTAATTTTTTAAAAAAATTACAACTTCATTAAAATATATATTTTTAATCACTAAATAAAGAAATAAAATACAGTCGGAGAAATGCTCGGACCCATTATCGGAATCCTAAGCATTTTTATGTGTTAGGCAGATCTTGAGAGGACTTCTCTATCTTCGTAACCATGACCCTCCTGTGATCCACAGAGATTTCAAATGTGACAATATCTTCATTAATGGGAAACCATGGGGAAGTGAAGATCGGTGATCTTGGTGTTGCTGCGATTCTCCGTAAATCGCATGCAGCTCACTGTATGCAGACAAAGACTACGGCGGTGAACTTCCAGACTAATCCATGAGGGAGAAAACTGACAAATAAATGAGGGGTAAAATCGTCAGAAAAAATTGAGCCTAAAAACGCTATTGATGTCCGAAAATAGGCGCTTTTATATATTAAAGTCTAATTTGAAGATAAAACTGTCTTTTTCTATGTACTAATCATACTTTTTCTAGCTCATCAAGATTCGACAATATAGTAAGGAGGTAAAGCAATAAAAGGATAAAGATGACTATGGACAAACGCGTAAGAGTATTCTCATCGCCAAATCTTTTGACTAAGGACTTTTTTTAATGCTTTTTCTAGCGAAAAAATTTGGGGAGAAGTGTGGGAGCAGCCGCCGCACACCCTACGTGGCACAAGTAAAATGATGAAAAACACTTCTCTACAACATTCATCTCCTAAATTCAAAATTACTGTAGACTGAAAGAGCTGATGAGATAGAGGGGATATGAGAGAGAGAGTCGAGGAGAGAGAGACGATGAGAGAGAGAGTCGATGAGGGATGAGAGAGAGATCTGATGAGAGAGAGAGAGAGTCGAGCTAAGGAGAGAGTTGAGATGAGAGAGAAACGATGAGAGAGAGACGATGAGAGAGAAAGAGCTGGTGAGAG
The DNA here is from genome assembly GCA_003123785.1 of Pterocarya stenoptera. Taxonomy (NCBI): domain Eukaryota; kingdom Viridiplantae; phylum Streptophyta; class Magnoliopsida; order Fagales; family Juglandaceae; genus Pterocarya; species Pterocarya stenoptera. The sequence goes on along the minus strand of QEOT01002523.1, from coordinate 47,376 downwards.
AGAAAGAGCCGCTGAAGAGAGAGAGAGTTGATGAGAGAGACAATGGAAAGAGACGAAGAGAGAAGCTGTCTGGTGTGCAAAACTAGAAGGAAAAAAAAAATGGACTAGAAGCATCCACGTAGTGTGTGCATTGTGTGCATCACTATAGTGGATGCTATATAGAACGACTTTTTTCTAGCTCATCGGGATTCGACAATATAGTAAAGAGGTAAAGCAAGAAAAGGATAAAGATGACTATGGACAAATGCGTAAGTACATGTTTGGGATTGTGGTGAAAAATATAGCTTATAACTTTTGGGCTTATAGCTTATAACTTAAATAATAAGTTCTATACTTCAAAAGCAGTTTACTGTTTGTTAAACATGTATCTAAAGCACTTTTAAAATTAGTTACATTAATTTTTTAAAAATAAATAGTTATCTGCAGAAGCTTTTCGATAAAAGTTTCAATTTGGTACTTTTTAAAAAAGTAGACTTTTAGCTTTTTTAGGTGATTAAATCACTTTTTATAAATTTACTAAATATATCATTTTTTTTTCTTTAAAAGAGCTTTTAAACTGTTAAAAGTACTTTTTAAATTTTCAAACTCAGTCCCAAACAGGCTCAAGAGTATTCTCATCGCCAAGTCTTTTGACTAAGGGCTTTTGGCTAAAGTCTAAACCAATAGAGATGGCAATCCACATTGGAGTTTAGACTAATCATTCTAAAGTCAAAATGGTAATATAAAATTATATATTTTAATAATATTTTTTTAATTTTTAATATTTTAATATTTTATAAATACACTGCATATATTAATTAATAAAGAAAATATAACTTGACCCGATTGAGAACAATTAAAACTTTATTTCCATCAACAATTCATAAAACAATACCAACATGTTTCAGTAGCAACATTGAAAGTCTATACCAGTTTCCACCAACTTCAGCAAAACAGTTCATAAAAACAAAACATCTATACAGACCAATTCATTCAGCAACATTTCCAAGTTTGGCAAAACTTTTGAGTCTATACAAAGCATCTGCTGGATATAAAAAACATCAGCAACATTTCCAACTCCAGCCAGTTACAGTTTAGTCAAACACAAAAACAAAACATTTCCAACATTTCCAACTTCAACCAGTTACAAGCCAATTCTACATTCAGTTACACACCTCCATAAGGTGTCGAAGGAGACTCTACCAAGATTTGCAATTATTGATTTTTTCTCTCTCAAAAACTTGCAATAAGGAATGTTTTAATATTTCTTTTTTAGCCGCAAATGTCAAACCAATTTCACAATTAAGTAGATCTCTCTGGAGATAAAAGGCAAAATTGTTTACTATAATACCATTCTCCAAGAAAAAAGAATAGGATAAAAAGGCCACCATGGAAAAACCCACCATGACAATAGAAAGTCTCTTTCTTTCTTTTTCTTTTTTTTTCCCGATAAGTTGACAACAGAAAGTCCTTATTAACTTTGTTATTCAAGAAACAACTTACAATAAGTTGATAAAAAAAAAACGAGATTGAGAATTCTTCTTTTTACCATACTTGAAAGTATCCATAATATATAAAATAATGCAACATATCTCTAACCATAAGTGGCTAAAGGATCATTTAATATAATTGAGAGAACTAGAAAGTGAAAATATGTAAACGTTATAAAATATTGGGCTTTTATATTTTTCACTATCTCATAATCGCAGAATGCTAATGAAATTGGAATAGAACTTCACTAAATAAATAAATAAATAATTGCAATAAGCCTGCCAATTGTTCATAGTCATATGGATTATTTGATAAATTGACATTGCCAATATTAGTTTATCGTGTGACTCTTGACTTTTGAGGCCTAAGTGATTGCTAAACAGTCAAAAGAGACAACAACAAATCCACTGATGAATACCCATATCCTGTGACCCAGAACATAACCAATTTTATGTCGCATTGGAGGTACCCCACTCATAGCCACTGGTGTTTCTCCTAAAAAATACATTCTAATCCAACTATGAGTTTTGGTTATCTTTATGGGGCAATCAATAATCTCACTCTCCTTGCATGCCTAATCACCAAACCAAAGGTTGCATGCCATCTTTTGGAAAAGTAGAAAAAGACGATATCAAGCATTATTTAAGACCTTACTCACAACCAAACATGATGCAAACCAGATCAAGCCAAAACCAAAACTAAACAATAAAATTACAAATCGAAAAAAACAAGAGAATGGGAGTCTCTTTTGCAGGCCTGATCACCAAACCAAAGGTTTTTGCTTTATCTGGTCTACATCATGTTTGGTTGGGTCTTAAATAATGTTTGATATCATCTTTTTCTACTTTTTCAAAAGATGGCATGCAACCTTTGGTTTAGTGATCACGCGTGCAAGGAAAGTGGGATTATTGATGTCCCCATAAAAATAACCAAAACTCATAGTGGGATTATAATGTATTTTTTTTTAGAAACCCCACAAAGTGGCTATGAGTGGGGTACCTCCAATGCGACACAAAATTGGCTATGTTCTGGGTCACAGGATATGGGTATTCGTCAATGGATTTGTTGTTGTGTCTTTTGACTATTTAGCAATCACTTAGGCCTCAAAAGTTAAGAGTCACACGATAAACTAATAGTGGCAATGTCAATTTATCAAATCATCTATATGACTATGAACAATTGGCTGGCGTATTGCAATTTTTTTTTTTTTATTTATTTACTGAAGTTCTATTCCAATTTCATTAGGATTCTGCGGTTATGAGATAGTGAAAAATATAAAAGCCCAATATTTTATAACGTTTACATGTTTTCACTTTCTAGTTCTCTCAATTATATTAAATGATCCTTTAGCCACTTATGGTTAGAGATATGTTGCATTATTTTATATATTATGGATACTTTCAAGTATGGTAAAAAGAAGAATTCTCAATCTCGTTTTTTTTTATCAACTTATTGTAAGTTGTTTCCTGAATAACAAAGTTAATAAGGACTTTCTGTTGTCAGCTTATCGGAAAAAAAATACTTTCTATTGTCATAGTATATATTATAAAATAAAAATGTGGTTTGGTAGTCATGATCTGTTGATGAGGTGAATTTTGGATGGTGGTCTTTTTATCCTGTTCTTTTTTCTTGGAGAATGGTATTATAGTAAACCATTTTGCCTTTTATCTCCAGAGAGATCTGCTTAATTGTGAAACTGGTTTGACATTTGCAGCTGAAAAAGAAATATTAAAACATTCCTTGTTGCAAGTTTCTACATAGAGAAGAAACCAATAATTGCAAATACTGGTGGTAAGGGTGCTACCCGCATGGTGCTGGGCGGGGGCACCCCGCCCCCTACCCCGCACCATGCGCGTGGAGGGGTTTCATACCCCTTCCCCAGCCCCCGGGAGGCGGGGGCGGGGCCCCCCGCCCCGCACCCCGCTCAACCCATTATTTAAAAAAAAAAATTAGTCTTAAAATATTTTTGTATACCCAAATTATAATATAATTTAAAGTATAAATTAAAATTTATACATTTAAAAAAAATATAAACTCATTAGAGTTATATTTTGGATTGTCTTGGCCTCCTAAGCCAACCATTTATATAGGAGGCCAAGGCAATACAATAGTGATAGTTAAGCAATGTGGGACTTAACACTAAGTCTCATATTGCTTAACTATCACTATTTTATTGCATTGACCTCCTATATAATGGTTGGCCTAGGAGGCCAAGGCAATCCATTAACTTGAAATTGAATTCAAGTTTTTTACAAATTGTATATATTTATATACAATATATTTATATAAATAGTAAAAATTATAATTTTTTATACTAAAAATTGAGAGAGTGTGGAGCAGGGGCGAGGCGGGGCCCCGTTAGGGTCAATCCGGCCCCCGCATGGGGTGCTCCATGCAGGGCGGGGTAGCCTGCCAACCCATGTGGGGGCAGGGCGGGGCAGCGGGGATGGGTACCCGCTGCCCACCCCTAACTGGTGGAGTCTCCTTCGACACCTTATGGAGGTGTATAACTAGCTGTAGAATTGGCTTGTAACTAGTTGATGTTGGAAATGTTTTGTTTTTGTGTTTGACTGAAATGTAGCTGGCTGAAGTTGGAAATGGTGGAAATGTTGCTGATGTTTTTACGTCCAGCATATGTTTTGTATTGACTCAAATGTTTTGTTGAACTTAGAAATGTTGGAAATGTTACTGAATGAACTACTCTGTATAGATGTTTTATTTTTATGAACTGTTTTGCAAGAGTTGGTGGAAATTGGTATAGACTTTCAATGTTTCTACTGAAACATGTTGGCACTGTTTTATGAATTGTTGGTGGAAATCTACATTGTTTTATGAATTGTTGGTGGAAATGAAACTGCTACGTTTGGGCAGTGAGAGTATTTCATGTATTCTGTGAATAATAGTAAAAAAAATAATAAAAAAGTAATGATAAAATATTGAATAGTAGTAAAAAGTATGTGAAAAGTAATAATAAAATAATGAATAGTAGTGAGATATTATGAGAGTATCTAAAGTTCTCTTAGTACATTCAGTCGGGTCAAGTTATATTTTCTTTATTAATTAATATATATAGTGTATTTGTAAAATATTAAAAAAATTAAAAATTAAAAAAATTATTATTTAAATATATAATATTATACTATTATTTTAACTTTAGGATGAATAGTCCAAATTCCAATGTAGATCACTATCTCTACTGGTTTAGACTTTAGCCAAAAGTTATAATTTTAGTCAAAATTTGGACCTAGTAATGACAATCTCTAATAACGAAGGCTCAGAGCATTTATAGACCAAATTATACTTCAGAATTTACTAAAAAATTATCCTTTTCTATTTTATCATCTTATTTTTTCAAAATCTTCTGCATCACATTTTCTATTTTTTCTGTTATATTAAAATAATATTTTTACATTATTTCTTTATTATTTTTTCTACTATTTACTTTAAATACTCGTTTTTTAGCCTCGAGAATTTTTGTAGCTTATTTCTTTTCACATTTTCATACTTATTTAATTATTTATTGTGTCTGTATTTTGACTTTTCATCTATAACATTTTTTTAAAACTATTTATCTCTCTAAACGGTAATGTTTTCAAAATGAAAGATTTCATAACAAAAAATCATCTTTTTCCAAATGGTCAATTTTTTTTAGAAAAAAAATAGATTATCTCAATGGTGACATTTTTGTCAAATTTCAACTATAACAAATTTGATAAGAGAGAAAAAAAAAATTATGTGTGGTGTGTGATGTGAGGATAATGAATAACATTTTTCCTATAACAAATATGAGTATAGAAAGTAGGAAAAATCTATTCATCATCCAAACTTCCATAATCTTTCCATCATTCCATGATGTGGCATTAGATGATAGGTTCACAAGTGGAATGTAATAAATAATCTCCAATCATCTAATGCCACATCATGAGATGATGGAAGGATGATGGAAGTTGGGATGATGAGTAGCATTACTCTAGAAAGTATAGATGATTGGAAGAAGAGTTTGTTTTATTAATCAAATAAATTATTTATAAAAAATTATTTATTGATAAACAGTAACTCCCCATATTTAAGGAACTATCATTCAAATGTAAAAAATTTTCCCCAAAATAGACATGGAGTGGTTTTTTGTCAAAAGTTAAATCTTTTTACTAAATCTTAGGCAATGAGCTCTAGTACTCAGCCAGATGAGTATACTCTTAGAGCTCTGCGAGCAAATAACTTCAAACAATCTCGAGACTTAGCACATTTCGGCGAGAATGTTAAAATATAGCTAGCCAGGCACAAATTAGTAGTTTTCGTGTAGTTTAGAATGGAATCCAATACAAAACATCCATCTAATTAAATTGGGTCGGTTACTATTCCGACTGAAACAGAAAATAAATAAAAACTTTGAGATATACAGTCCATCGTTGCATATTCCCATGATAATGGAGGTTACACGGGTAATAAGTGCAAAACGTATGAAATCTTGTTTTGGAATTTTGATTATAAAGCTAATTTCAAGTTAAATAGATAATGCCGAGGAATAAAAAGTATATGAATGGTGTTCATTTTAATTGAAAAAGAAAGGATCCTATCTCTTTTCAAAAGAAAAATAAACTATCCTCTATCGACCTTTATTTTCATATTAATTTGTAACTCTTTTTAACCCTAGTATGGTTCTTTAATCTAATCATGAAAAGAAATAGGCATGTCACATGACAGTTATTAATACACTTTCACATTAAAAAATAGTTTTTCTCACGGGGAATGCACGAATTACTCAGTTATCAAATATTAAATGTTATTTGTGTAGATTTTTTCAAACAGTATGAACTTATATCTGGTTTAATAATATTTGACCATTCAAATTAGTTAATCAATTATGAATAATGTTATATACAGTTATAAATTGTATAAGTAATGCGCTTTCTATTTTTTAAAAATATGCTAGTGGAGCCCCTCAAACTTACTGCTCAATCTTACCGCTCATGTATTTTAATTTTTTTTTATTTAATAGTTAAGGAAGTGACTATTAGTAAAATTGTATATTTTTTTTATTAATAATTAAGAATGTTAAAAAAATACTTAAAACGAAAATTAAAAAACAACTAATTTATAACTAGAGGTACGCTTAGCGATAAACGCTGGGAGGCCCACTAGCATGATCCTTTTGAAAAAGAGTGAGATTTATTATTAAAAAATTAATTTTTCATATAAATTCTATATGTTTTATTTTTATTTATTTTTTAAAAATGCACAACACTTACACACACTATGATTGCGAATATCATTCTTTAGTTATTTTTAATCATGTTTCTTTCATAGAGAAGTACAGTATATGTGGTTACTAGGGATATAACCGGTTCGGTTCGGTCCAATTTTGGACAAAATTTAGGACCGAACCAGTATGTACTGGTTTTACTTTTTTCAAAATCGATTACGCACCGGTTATCCTCATAAAAGAAATCTGATTTACTAAAATCTGCTTTACTAAAAACTGTTTTTCTTTACTAAAAAAAACTCCTACAAGCCTATAAATATAACTACTACAAAAGCTGGAAAAAAAATCTACAATAAAAAGAAAAATATGCTATGGAATAAAAGAAGTCCAAAAGTCTAATTAGAAGTCTAAAAGTCTAACAAATTACAAGTCCAAATTTCAAAAGTCCAAATTACAAGAACATCCAATAAAAAACTTTACAATTAGAACAAATAACTTTGCACCAAACCGCCAAATCTAATAGTCCATTCAACAAACTTTGCAATTGTATGAAAATAAATCAAGCAGTTAATTCCAATAAAAAGTTAGTAATTACATTAAATGAAAAAAAATTAAGGAAATATGTTATACAAGTTGACCTACCTTAAATTTAATCATCTCCAACAAAAGAAGTAGATCTTGAAGAACTCCGTAGGTCTTCCATGATCTCTACACAAAAGGGGAAAAAAATAAGCATAATAATTAAAACAAATTACTAATATGATATATACTTTAGAGACAGTTAAAGAAAAGGTGAATGGTGTTATATACTTGTATCAAATTTCTCAAACTCCTCAACATCATCCATTAAAGTGCGAATGTTAATCAGGGCAGAAGAACGGAACCAGTTTTGTATACAAATAAGGGCTTCTACCATAAGTGGAGATAGGCTACTGCAAAAAGGATCAAGTACTCAACCTGCTGTGCTAAAAGCTGACTCAGAGGCCACTTGTAGTACTAGACCCTCCCTCGTTTGATTGGCTCATAGTTTGATCTTGTATCCCAACCAATGTTTTGAATACCGTACCGGATGCCGTACCGGTCAAGGCACTGGAACGAAATATTTTTATACCGGTACCGTTTCGTGTACCGTTTCGAGATAGACGATATATAAATAAATTATCTATAAATACATATATATATAAATTATAAATAGTCTAGTCTGAATTGGGGGTCAAAAAATAAACTTGTAGTTTGAAAAAATGAAAAAAAAAATAATAAAATAAAATAAAATCTAAAGGTCGAAATATCAGCCGGTACAGGCCGGTATTTGGGTCGATACGGCAAATACCGGACGTACCGGCCGGTACGGTACGGTATTGCAAACTATGATCCCAACATCACTTTTGTCATTTTCACAATAACTATCGTATAAACAAATTAATGC
>QEOT01002523.1:0-14505 GCA_003123785.1 Pterocarya stenoptera | reverse complement strand
TGGGTAGTGTGTAAAGAGAGAACAATGGTGATTTAACGTAAAGTAAAGCAAAGTAACATAAAACAAAAGGAGGCAGTAGATAAAAGGCATAAGATGTCTTGGCTTTAGGGACTTTTTCTTTTGGACGCTTGGAATGATTTTTGGTCAGGCTTCTTGGAAAGGTTTTTGGGGATTTCTTCTTCGACCTCTGGAGAGAGAGCTCCAGAGAGAACATTTTTTTAGCCAGTAGATCTCCAACTCTCAATGTACAGTGAAAAATGAGATGCTATGAGAGACTGCAAACAAACACATTATAGTAGAATTTTTCCTTCCCAAAATCCCGTGGACGTAGGCCTAGTGCCGTACCTCTTAAATTTGTGTCTATCTGTCTTTATTTTTTCTGCATTTAAATACTATTAACCGTCATAGACGTACACATGGACACTATACAACCGCATCGGATAAGCAATTTATTATGTTTTGTAGCTCTTGCGTATTGAAGATGAGTTTGGTTCGGAAGCAGTCTACGCTGGAGCAAGCTTCTGGAAGTCTGTTGAACCCTATTAGAATTTTCAGGGTGTTGGAAGAGAAATTGGTATTCACAACTTTACATTGGACTTGAGAACAAATGTGGTTCTAAATGCAGCCAATAAGTTTATACACAATGGCTTTTTAGTCATATGAAACTTGAGACATTTTTCTTAATAATTTTCACGGTCGTTTTGTTACGAGAGCCTAAAACAAATGCTGTACTGAGAAATCTACTTAAGTTGAAGTATGTTTAATCATTAACTAGATTTGAGTTTTCTTTCTTTGTTGGCCTCTATTAACTTTTTGGAAGTGTTTCAATATCCTTTCTTGACAGCTACTTTCCGAAACATGAAAAAATGTTTACCGTATGTCATGGAAATCAGCTCACCTGGTGATGCATCTGCAATGTGCATATTACGTTGACCTCGAAAAAAGCTTCGGCTATCTAAATTCCATAGACAGTCACGTTGTGAAATTTATAATATTGATTGCACTTCATGGGATAAGGATTTCTACGGTCTGATTTTAATAACACTTAAAACAGCACTATTGATCATACGTCACAATTATCAGGTTCATTGTGTTGAATTATATATTATCTCAAGTAGACTCGGCTTCCTGCAATGTAACCCGTCCATCTTTACCATTACCACCAATATTTCTACCCTCGTATCACTAATTTGTTGATCCACCATTAGTACCTCCCAACACTTGAAGTGAAGTGCAATATTTGTTGCTTTGATCCGTGTAAAGGTTTGATTAGAGTACAAAGTTAGACAATTTCACTAGACAAATTAAGCTTAAGCTATTGAAAGAGGGAAGAGGAAAGTTGGCTCAAGCTATCACGATCTGTTGTGTTGTTTTGAAATGGTAAAATACACCGGATTCAAAATGTTCTTAAGGCCCATCTCATCAAGGGACCATCATTAGTAGACAAATGATGAGAGAATGGAAAGGAACAAAGAATGGACAAAGGAAGGCAATGGGTAGTGTGTAAAGAGAGAACAATGGTGATTTAATGTAAAGTAAAGGAAAGTAACATAAAACAAAAGGAGGCAGTAGATAAAAGGCACAAGATGCCTTGGTTTCAGGGACTTTTTCTTTTGGACGCTTGGAATGATTTTTGGTCAGGCTTCTTGGAAAGATTTTTGGGGATTTCTTCTTCAACCTCTGGAGAGAGCTCCAGAGAACATTTTTCTAGCCAGTAGATCTCCAGCTCCCAATATATAGTGAAAAATGAGAGGCTATGAGAGACTGCAAACAAACACATTATAGTAGAATTTTTCCTTCCCAACATCCCGTGGACGTAGGCCTAGTGCCGTACCTCGTAAATCTGTGTGTCTATCTGTCTTTATTTTTTTTGCATTTAAATACTGTTAACCGTCATAGATGTACGTATGGACACCGTACAACCGCATCGGATAAGCAATTTATTATGTTTTGTAGCTCTTGCGTTTTGAAAAGGAGCTTGGTTCGGAAGCAGTCTAAGCTGGAGCAAGCTTCCGGAAGCCTGTTGAACTCTATTAGAATTTTCAGGGTATTGGACGAGAAATTGGTATTTACAACTTTACATAGGACTTGAGAACAAATGGGGTTCCAAATGCAGCCAATAAGTTTATACACAGAATGGCTTTTTAGTCATATGAAAGTTGAGACATTTTTCTTAATAATTTTTATGGCCGTTTTGTTACGAGAGCCTAAAACAAATGCTGTATTGAGAAATCTACTTAAGTTGAAGTATGTTTAATCATTAACTAGATTTGAGTTTGCTTTCTTTGTTGGCCTCTGTTAACTTTTTGGAAGTGTCTTAATATCTTTTCTTGACAGCTACTTTCCGAAACATGAAAAAATGCTTACCGTATGTCATGGAAATCAGCTTAGCTGGTAATGCATCTGCAATGTGCATATTACGTTGGCCTCGAAAAAAGCTTCGGCTATCTAAATTCCATAGATAGTCACGTTGTGATTGATTGCACTTCATGGGACAAGGATTTCTACGGTCTGATTTTAATAACACTTAAAACAGCACTATTGATTATACGTCACAATTACCAGGTTCATTCTGTTGAATTATACATTATCTCAAGTAGACTCTGCTTCCTGTAATATAACCCGTCCATCTTTATCATTACTACCAATATTTCTACCATCGTATTACTAACTTGTTGATGCACAATTATTACCTCCCAACACTTAAAGTGAAGTACAATGTTTGTTGCTTTGATCCGTGTAGAGATCTGATTAGAGTACAAAGTTACACCATTTGACTAGACAAATTAAGCTTAAGCTATTGCAAGTGAGAAGGGGAAAGTTGGTTCAAGCTATCACGATCTGTTGTGTTGTTGTGAAAGGATAAAATACACTGGATTCAAAATGTTCTCAAGGCCCAACTCATCAAGGGACCACTATTAGAAGACAAATGATGAGAGAGGAAAAAGAGACAAAGAATAGACAAAGGAAGGCAAGTAGTAGCGTGTAAATAGAGAAAAATGGTAATTACACGTAAAGTAAAAGGAAGTAACATAAAACAAAGGGAGGCAGTAAATAAAAGGGACAAGATGCCTATGATTTTAGCGACTTTTTCTTTTGGACGCTGGGAGGGATTTTTGTCCAGGCTTCTTGGAGGGGCTTCTGGGAACTTCTTCTTCAACCTTTAGAGAGACTTGCAGAGAGAACATTTTTCTAACAAGTAGATCTCCAACTCTCAATGTACAGTAAAAAATGAGAAGCTACGAGAGACTACAAACAAATACATTATAGTAGAATTTTTCCTTCCAAAAATTCCGTGGACGTAGGCCTAATGCCAAACCTCGTAAATCTATGTGTCTATCTCTCTTTATTTTTTCTGCATTTAAATTGTGACGCCCCGACTCCCACGTACAAAAAGCCTCGGGAATCGTGACGTCAGGATGATGACACACGGTCACACATCCCAACGAACCAGTGTCAAGTGTGTGCAACAAATGAACAGTGCACAAAATGAATACGCAGCGGATAATAATAATTAAGTCTCTAGTACCAGAATTTTAGTTTAATACAGATATCCAAATACAAAGCGTTTAAAACATAAACCAAATGTCCAATAAAATATACATAAGCAGAAAAAGAAACGTAACTCGAGTGATCCCAGATCACTCCTCCGGCGGAGCCAAATCCTCAGGCTCGGCACCTGCATCATCATAATCAAAATCTGCAGTACCATTAAATGGTACCACAGGTAAGTTATAACCTAACCAATCATGAAATAGAAACATATTTAAGCAACTAATCATGCATACCCATGATGCAATATGCAATAAATGCAACACACGCCAAAAATCACGTTTTGGCCCAAAAACATTATCCCGTCATTTTCCCAGAAAATGACACACAAAATCACTCACGCTATTTTCCCAGAAAACAGCCATTTTCCATTTATCCATTAATTCATATGCACCATGGTCTCCCCTATGGACCATCCGCACGTCCTGGCTAATTTACGAGCGATGCCCAGTTCCGCACCCAGTGCGTTCGTGGCCAGGTCATCCTCTAGCCCCCGCCAGCAGAAGGGCCACGGAGTCGGCACGTCCAACGTCCGATCCCGTTGTCGCCCGGCGACAACCCAGGGGACGTCACTCAGTATATTCCGCTCCCGAGTGACCAGAGGAGCTCCACCGAGATAATGCCCCATCTCGGCTTGGGGTCGTGATACACACGCACCCACAAATCCATTTCCTCATGAAAATCCAGTTTTCAAAATAACTACATGATCATGAATGCAATTACACGAAAACCCAGTTTTCATTTTACAGACATGAACATGCGTGCAATATGCAATGTACCAACTCACAATAATCACAACCAACAACCAATCAAAACCCAACATAACCAATCCACAACTTCTCCGTACTCAATCCATCCACCCCCGAATTCTCCTCGGACTCAGTCCGGTACCAACCAGATCACAGTATAAATAATTAGAGCAAAAATATATTTAAATCTCAAAAGATTGTTTAGGAAATACTTACAGCGCTATGAAAATATTTTCGGAGGATCACGGAGGGGTGGAAAGCTCCAAAAACCGAAATTCCACAGTGTAAAAACACTGTGGCCGAAACTCACAGTGAACCCAAAATCACACGGGGTCAAACGAAGACTTGGGAACGGTAGGGTAGGGCCTATGGGAGGTGGTGAAGCTAATGGTGGTGACCTTTGGCCGTGGGTGGCGGCCGAAATGGCGGTAGAAGGCGGGAAAGGCCAAATCGGGTATGAGCTCGGCTGGGCTTCACCGGTGACGGATCGGGGCCGGGTTTGGGTCCATTGGGTTGCTTGAGGGCCGGTGGTGATGTGGTTAAGAGATGGTGGCCGGAGGTGGCTCGACGGCGGCGCGCAAGCTCAAGGAATGCCGCGACTTCGGACGGCATTTGCGGGCGAACGGCGGCGCAAGAGGGGCTGGGTTTGGTGGTGGGAGGTCGCCGGCCGGTGGGGATGAGGTTGGGCTGGGCGGTGGCGGCCACGAGCGGCGCGCGGCGGAGCATGGGTGGGGAGAAGCATTCGGCCGAAGGAAAGAGAGGAGGGAGAGAGGGCTGGTCGCGCGCGGAAGCAGGGGAAGAAAAGAAAAAGGAAGAAAAGAAAGAAAAAGAGAAAAAGAAAAGGGAAGGGAAAAAGAAGAGATCCAATCCTCACCTCTGGGGTCTCGAAAATGATCCAACGAAAAGGATTTTAAAACTACTAACTAAATAAAATAATTCAAACGCAGTGAAATGCACAATTAAAATAACAATAATTTTAAACTCCAAAAATAAACCAATTTAAATTAAATATCAATTTAAATACACAACAATAATTAATATCAAGAAAACATATAAAATAAATAATTTTCACAACTTAAAATATTATAAAATAATATTCTAAAACTCTCAAAATTCTAAAACAAGGGAATTAATATTTAAATTAATTAAAATAATCCTTCATTAAAATGTACTAAAATACGGGGTGTTACATAAATACTGTTAATCGTCAAAGACGTACGCATGGACACCGTACAGCCGCATCGGATCACCAATTTGTTATGTTTTGTAACTCTTGCGTATTGAATAGGAGGTTGGTTCGAAAAGACTCTATGCTGGAGCAAGCTTCCGGAAGTCTGTTGAACTCTATTAGAATTTTCAGGGTGTTGGACGAGAAATTGGCATTCACAACTTTACATGGGACTTGAGAACAAATGTGGTTCTAAATGCAGCCAATAAGTTTATACACAATGGCTTTTTAGTCATATGAAACTTGAGACATTTTTCTTAATAATTTTCATGGCCGTTTTGTTACGAGAGCCTAAAACAAATGCTGTACTGAGAAATCTACTTAAGTTGAAGTATGTTTAATCATTAACTAGATTTGAGTTTGCTTTCTCTGTTGGCCTCTGTTAACTTTTTAGAAGTGTTTCAATATCCTTTCTTGACAGCTACTTTCCGGAACATGAAAAAATGCTTACCGTATGTCATGGAAATCAGCTCACCTGGTGATGCATCTGCAATGTGCATATTATGTTGGCCTCGAAAAAAGCTTCAGCTATCTAAATTTCATAGACAGTCACGTTGTGAAATTTATAATATTGATTCCACTTCATGGGATAAGGATTTCTATGGTCTGATTTTAATAACACTTAAAACAACACTATTGATCATACGTCACAATTACCAGGTTCATTGTGTAGAATTATATATTATCTCAAGTAGACTCGGCTTCCTGTAATGTAACCCGTCCATCTTTACTATTACCATCAATATTTCTACCCTCGTATCACTAACTTGTTGATGCACCATTAGTACCTCCCAACGCTTGAAGTGAAGTGTAATGTTTATTGTTTTAATCCATGTAGAGATTTGATTAGAATATAAAGTTACACCATTTGACTAGACAAATTAAGCTTAAGCTATTAAAAGAGGGAAGAGGAAAGTTGGCTCAAGCTATCACGATCTGTTGTGTTGTTTTGAAATAGAAAAATACACCGGATTCAAAATGTTCTCAAGGCCCAACTCATCAAGGGACCATCATTAGGAGATAAATGATGAGAGAGAAGAAAGGGACAAAGAATGGACAAAAGAAGGCAAGGGGTAGTGTTTAAATAGGGAAAAATGGTGATTAAACGTAAAGTAAAAGGAAGTAACATAAAACAAAGGGAGGCAGTAGATAAAAGGCACAAGATGTCTTGGTTTTAGGGACTTTTTCTTTTGGATGCTTGGAGACATTTTTGGTCAGACTTTTTGGAGGGGTTTCTGGGAACTTCTTCCTCAACCTTTGGAGAGACAGCTCCAGATAGAACATTTTTCTAGCAAGTAGATATTCAGCTCCCAATGTACTGTAAAAAATGAGTCTATGAGAGACTGCAAACAAACACATTATAATAGAATTTTTCATTCCCAAAATCCCGTGGACGTAGGCGTAACGTCGAACCTCGTAAATCTATATGTCTATCTCTCTTTAATTTTTCTGCATTTAAATACTGTTAACCGTCAAAGACGTATGCTTGGACACCGTACAACGGCATCGGATCACCAATTTATTGTGTCTTGTAACTTTTGCGTATTGAAAATGAGGTTGGTTCGGAAGCAGTCTATGGTGGAGCAAGCTTCCGGAAGCCTGTTGAACCCTATTAGAATTTTCAGGGTGTTGGATGAAAAATTGATATTTATAACTTTACATGGACTCGAGAGCAAATAGGGTTCCAAAAACAGCGAATAAGTTTATACATAGAATGACTTTTTAGTCATATGAAACTTGAGACATTTTTCTTAATAATTTTTACGGCTGTTTTGTTACGAGAGTCTAAAACAAATGTTATACTGTGGAATCTACTTTAAGTTGGAGCATGTTTAATCATTAACTAGATTTAAGTTTACTTTCTTTGTTGACCTCTGTTAACTTTTTCGAAATGTCTCAATATCCTTCCTTGGCAGCTACTCTCCGAAACATGAAAAAATACTTACCGTAAACAATGAAAATCAGCTCACCTGGTGATGCATCTGCAATGTGCATATTCCGTTTGCCTCGAAAAAAGTTTTGGCTATCTAAATTCCACAGATAGTCACGTTGTGAAATTTATGATATTGATTACGCTTCATGGGACAATGATTTCTAGGATCTGATTTCAATAATACTTAGAACGACACTTTTGATTATATGTGACAATTACCGAGTTCATTGTGTTGAATTATATCTTTTCTCAAGTAGATTCGGCTTCCTACAATATAACCCCTCTATCTTTACCATTACTACTAATATTTCTACCCTCGTATCACTAACTTGTTGATGCACCACTGTTACCTACTAACACTTGAAGTGAATTGCAATGTTTGTTGCTTTGATCCATGTAAAGGTCGGGTTAGAGTGCAAAGTTACACCATTTGACTGGATATATTAAGCTTAAGCCATTGCAAGGGGAAGAGGAAAGTTGGCTCAAGCTATCACGATCTGTTATGTTGTTGTGAAATGGGAAAATACACCGGATTCAAAATGTTCTCATGGCCCATCTCATCTAGAGATCATCATTAGAAGACAAATGATGAGAGAGAAACAATGGACAAAGAATGGACAAAGGAAGGGAATGGGTAATTTGTAAAGAGAGAAAAATGGTGATTTGACGTAAAGTAAAGGGAAGTAACATAAAACAAAGGGAGGCAGTAAATAAAAGGGACAAGATGCCTATGGTTTTAGCGACTTTTTCTTTTGGACGCTTGGAGGGATTTTTGTCCAGGCTTCTTGGAAGGGCTTCTGGGAACTTCTTCTTCAACCTTTGGAGAGAGAGCTGTAGAGAGAACATTTTTCTAGCAAGTAGATCTCCAGCTCTCAATGTACAGTAAAAAATGAGAGGCTACGAGAAATTACAAATAAATACATTATAGTAGAATTTCTCCTTCCAAAAATCTCGTGAACGTAGGCTAATGCCAAACCTCATAAAACTATATGTCTATCTCTCTTTATTTTTTCTGCATTTAAATACTGTTAACCTTCAAAGACGTACGCATGGACACCGTACAGTCGCATCGGATCACCAATTTATTGTGTTTTGTAACTCTTGTGTATTGAAAAGGAGCTTGGTTCGGAAGCAGTTTATGTTGGAGCAAGCTTCCGGAAGCCTGTCGAACCCTATTAGAATTTTCAGGGTGTTGGATGAAAAATTTTTGTTTATAACTTTACATGGGACTTGAGAGCAAATGGGGTTCCAAAATCAACGAATAAGTTTATACATAGAATGACTTTTTAGTCATATGAAACTTGAGACATTTTTCTTAATAATTTTCATGGCTGTTTTGTTAAGAGATCCTAAAAGAGATGTTATATTGAAAAATCTACTTTAAGTTGGAGCATGTTTAATCATTAACTAGATTTGAGTTTTCTTTCTTTGTTGGCCTCTGTTAACTTTTTAGAAGTGTCTCGATATCCTTCCTTAGCAGCTACTCTCCGAAATATGAAAAAATTCTTACCGTATACGATGAAAATCAGCTCACCTGGTGATGCATCTGCAATGTGCATATTCCGTTTGCCTCGAAAAAAACTTCGGCTATCTGAATTCCACAGATAGTCACGTTGTGAAATTTATGATATTGAGTACGCTTCATGGGACAATGATTTCTAGGATCTGATTTTAATAATACTTAGAACAGCACTGTTGATTATACGTCACAATTACCGAGTTCATTGTGTTGAATTATATCTTCTCTAAAGTAGATTCGGCTTCCTACAATGTAACCCCTCTATCTTTACCATTACTACTAATATTTCTACCCTCGTATCACTAACTTGTTGATGCACCACTGTTACCTCCTAACACTTGAAGTGAATTGCAATGTTTGTTGCTTTGATCCATGTAAAGGTCGGGTTAGAGTGCAAAGTTACACCATTTGACTGGACATATTAAGCTTAAGTCATTGCAAGGGGAAGAGGAAAGTTGGCTCAAGCTATCACGATCTGTTATGTTGTTGTGAAATGGTAAAATACACCGGATTCAAAATGTTCTCAAGGCCCATCTCATCGAGAGATCATCATTAGAAGACAAAGGATGAGAGATGAAAAAGGGATAAAGAATGGACAAGGGAAGGCAATGGGTGTTTAAGTAGGGAAAAATTGTGATTAAACGTAAAGTAAAAGGAAGTAACATAAAACAAAGGGAGGCAATAGATAAAAGGCACAAGATGCCTTGGTTTTAGGGATTTTTTCTTTTGGATGCTTGGAGTGATTTTTGGTCAGAATTTTTTGAGGGGCTTCTGGGAACTTCTTCTTCAACCTTTGGAGAGAGAGTTCCAGATAAAACATTTTTATAGCAAGTAGATCTTCAGCTCCAAATGTACAGTAAAAAATGAGTCTATGAGAGACTGCAAACAAACACATTATAGTAGAATTTTTCCTTCTCGAAATTCCGTGGACGTAGGCCTAACGCCGAACCTCGTAAATCTATATGTCTATCTCTCTTTAATTTTTCTGCATTTAAATACTGTTAACCGTCAAAGAGGTACGCATGGACACCGTACAACCGCATCGGATCACCAATTTAATGTGTCTTGTAAGTTTTGCGTATTGAAAATGAGGTTGGTTCGGAAGCAGTCTATGGTGCAGCAAGCTTCCGGAAGCCTGTTGAACCCTATTAGAATTTTCAGGGCGTCGGATGAAAAATTGGTGTTTATAACTTTACAAGAACTTGAGAGCGAATAGGGTTCCAAAAACAGCAAATAAGTTTATACATAGAATGATTTTTAGACATATGAAACTTGAGACATTTTGTTAATAATTTTTATGGCTGTTTTGTTACGAGAGTCTAAAACAAATGTTATACTGAGAAATCTACTTTAAGTTGGAGCATGTTTAATCATTAACTAGATTTAAGTTTGCTTTCTTTGTTGACCTCTGTTAACTTTTTAAAAATGTCTCAATATCCTTGCTTGGCAGCTACTCTCCGAAACATGAAAAAATGCTTACCGTATACGATGAAAATCAGCTCACCTGGTGATGCATCTGCAATGTGCATATTCCGTTTGACTCGAAAAAAGTTTCGGCTATCTAAATTTCACAGATAGTCACGTTGTGAAATTTATGATATTAATTACGCTTCATGGGACAATGATTTCTAAGATCTGATTTCAATAATACTTAGAACGACACTTTTGATTATAGGTGACAATTACCGAGTTCATTGTGTTGAATTGTATCTTCTCTCAAGTAGATTCGGCTTCCTACAATGTAACCCCTCTATCTTTACCATTACTACTAATATTTCTACCCTCGTATCACTAACTTGTTGATGCACCACTGTTACCTCCTAACACTTGAAGTGAATTGCAATGTTTGTTGCTTTGATCCATGTAAAGGTCGGGTTAGAGTGCAAAGTTACACCATTTGACTGGACATATTAAGCTTAAGTCATTGCAAGGGGAAGAGGAAAGTTGGCTCAAGCAATCACGATCTGTTATGTTGTTGTGAAATGGTAAAATACACCGGATTCAAAATGTTCTCAAGGCCCATCTCATCGAGAGATCATCATTAGAAGACAAAGGATGAGAGATGAAAAAGGGACAAAGAATGGACAAGGGAAGGCAATGGGTAATTTGTAAAGAGAGAAAATTGGTGATTTGACGTAAAGTAAAGGGAAGTAACATAAAACAAAGGGAGGCAGTAAATAAAAGGGACAAGATGCCTATGGTTTTAGCGACTTTTTCTTTTGGACGCTGGGAGGGATTTTTGTCCAGGCTTCTTGGAGGGGCTTCTGGAAACTTCTTTTTCAACCTTTGGAGAGAGAGCTGCAGAGAGAATTTTTCTAGCAAGTAGATCTCCAACTCTCAATGTACAGTAAAAAATGAGAGGCTACGAGAGACTACAAACAAATACATTATAGTAGAATTTTTCCTTCCAAAAATTCCGTGGACGTAGGCCTAATGCCAAACCTCGTAAATCTATGTGTCTATCTATCTTTATTTTTTCTGCATTTAAATACTGTTAACCGTCAAAGACGTACGCATGGACACCGTACATCCGCATCGGATCACCAATTTGTTATGTTTTGTAGCTCTTGCGTATTGAATAGGAGGTTGGTTCTGAAGCAGTCTATACTGGAGCAAGTTTCCGGAAGTCTGTTGAACCCTATTAAAATTTTCAGGGTGTTGGACGAGAAATTGGTATTCACAACTTTGCATTGGACTTGAGAACAAATGTGGTTCTAAATGCAGCCAATAAGTTTATACACAATGGCTTTTTAGTCATATGAAACTTGAGACATTTTTCTTAATAATTTTCATGGCCGTTTTGTTACGAGAGCCTAAAACAAATGCTGTACTAAGAAATCTACTTAAGTTGAAGTATGTTTAATCATTAACTAGATCTGAGTTTGCTTTCTTTGTTGGCCTTTGTTAACCTTTTGGAAGTGTTTCAATATCCTTTCTTGACAGCTACTTTCCGAAACATGAAAAAATGCTTATCGTATGTCATGGAAATCAGCTCACCTGGTGATGTATCTGCAATGTGCATATTACGTTGGCCTCGAAAAAAGCTTCAGCTATCTAAATTTCATAGATAGTCATGTTGTGAAATTTATAATATTGATTGCACTTCATGGGATAAGGATTTCTACGGTCTGATTTTAATAACACTTAAAACAGCACTATTGATCATACGTCACAATTGCCAGGTTCGTTGTGTTGAATTATATATTATCTCAAGTAGACTCGGCTTCCTGCAATGTAACCCGTCCATCTTTACCATTACCACCAATATTTCTACCCTCGTATCACTAACTTGTTGATGTACCATTAGTACCTCTCAACACTTGAAGGGAAGTAACATAAAACAAAGGGAGGCAGTAAATAAAAGGGACAAGATGCCTATGGTTTTAGCGACTTTTTCTTTTGGACGCTTGGAGGGATTTTTGTCCAGGCCTCTTGGAGGGGCTTTTGGAAACTTCTTCTTCAACCTTTGGAGAGAGAGCTACAAAGAGAAAATTTTTCTAGCATGTAGATATCCAGCTCTCAATGTACAGTAAAAAATGAGAGGGTACGAGAAATTACAAACAAATACATTATAGTAGAATTTCTCCTTCCAAAAACCCCGTGAACGTAGGCTAGTGCCAAACCTCGTAAAACTATATGTCTATCTCTCTTTATTTTTTCTGCATTTAAATACTGTTAACCGTCAAAGACGTACGCATGAACACCGTACAGCCGCATCGGATCACCAATTTATTGTGTTTTGTAACTCTTGCGTATTGAAAATGAGCTTGGTTCAGAAGCAGTCTATGTTGGAGCAAGCTTCCGGAAGCCTGTTGAACCCTATTAGAATTTTCAAGGTGTTGGATAAAAAATTGGTGTTTATAACTTTACATGGGACTTGAGAGCAAATGGGGTTCCAAAATCAACGAATAAGTTTATACAAGGAATTACTTTTTAGTCATATGAAACTTGAGACATTTTTCTTAATAATTTTCACGGCTGTTTTGTTAGAAGAGCTTAAAACAAATGTTATATTGAAAAATCTACTTTAAGTTGGAGCATGTTTAATCATTAACTAGATTTGAGTTTTCTTTCTTTGTTGGCCTCTGTTAACTTTTTAGAAGTGTCTCGATATCCTTCCTTAGCAGCTACTCTCCGAAACATGAAAAAATACTTACCGTATACGATGAAAATCAGCTACCTGGTGATGCATCTGCAATGTACATATTCCGTTTGCTTCGAAAAAAGCTTCGGCTATCTAAATTCCACAGATAGTTACGTTGTGAAATTTATAATATTGATTACGCTTCATGGGACAATGATTTATAGGATCTGATTTCAATAATACTTAGAACGGCACTGTTGATTATACGTGACAATTACCGAGTTCATTGTGTTGAATTATATCTTCTCTAATATAGATTCGGCTTCCTACAATGTAACCCCTCTATCTTTACCATTACTACTAATATTTATACCCTCGTATCACTAACTTGTTGATACACCATTGTTACCTCCTAACACTTGAAGTGAATTGCAATATTTGTTGCTTTTATCCATGTAAAGGTCGGGTTAGAGTGCAAAGTTACACCATTTGACTGGACATATTAAGCTTAAACCATTGTAAGTGGAAGAGGAAAGTTGGCTCAAGCTATCATGATCTGTTATGTTGTGAAATGGTCAAATACACCGGATTCAAAATGTTCTCAAGGCCCATCTCATCAAGAGATCATCATTAGAAGACAAAGGATGAGATAGGGAAAATGAACAAGGGAATGCATGGGGTAATGTGTAAAGAGAAAAAAATGATGATTTGACGTAAAGTAAAGGAAAATAACATAAAACAAAGGCAGGCAGTAGATAAAATGGACAACATGGCTATGGTTTCAGGGACTTTTTCTTTTGGACCCTTGGTGGGATTTTTGGTCAGGTTTCTTGGAATGGCTTCTGGGGACTTTTTCTTCAACTTCTGGACTGAGAGCTCCAGGGAGAACATATTTTCTAACAAGTAAATCTTCAGTTCTCAATGTACAGTGAAAAATGAGAGGCGATGAGAGACTGTAAACAAACACATTCTTGTAGAATTTTTCCTTCCCAAAACTCCGTGAACGTAGGCCTAGTGCTGAACCTCGTAAATATGTGAATCTATCTCTCTTTATTTTTCAGCATTTAAATACTGTTAATCGTCATAGACGTACGCATGCATACCGTACAGCTACATCGGATCACCAATTTATTGTGTTTTGTAGCTTTTGCGTATTGAAGGGTAAATTGGGTTCCAAATGCAGTGAATAAGTTTATACGTAGAATGACTTTTTAGTCATATGAAACTTGAGATATTTTTCTTAATAATTTTCACGGTTGTTTTGTTACGAGAGCCCAAACTAAATATTGTACTGAGAAATCTACTTAAGTTGAAGCATGTTTAATCATTAACTAAATATGAGTTTGCTTTCTTTGTTGGCCTCTTTTAACTTTTTGAAAGTGTTTCGATATCATTCATTGGCAGCTACTCGACGAAACATAAAAAATAACTTACCGTATG
>QEOT01002512.1:8216-45974 GCA_003123785.1 Pterocarya stenoptera | reverse complement strand
TTTGTTTCAATCAAAACCAAAAAAGATTAGATTTACAATTTTCTAACAACTCTTGAGAGTCACACATAATACAAGAAGACTCACATGCTACAAATTATTCGGAGGATAGTGGTGGTTTTATGAAAATCACCACACGTAGTTCTCACGCGCTGCTCACAATTGCGCGTGGTTCTCATGTGCTATCCTTTATGACAACTTTTCTAGCCACACGCACCGGATCGCTGGAATTGCCACCTCCGATCTTTCAGTTGACTTTTGTGACTGAAAAGAGACAAGCGTGTTACCTTCACACACAGTCGCAGATTTTGAAATCTACTAGAATTGTTCCAAATTGAAATTCATCATTTTTCACATATATCTTACTGATATCCTTATGTTTCCTCATTGTTTAGTAAAAATAAAAAAAAGTTCATTTCTTGGATGTTTGTCTGTAGATGTTGAGTCCTCTTTTTTTTAGGAAGGGTAAGGTTGAGTCTCTGTTTATGCAGAGTGTTGTCTCTTGAACGTTTGTCAATAAAGATAATCAACTGTAGTGAAGACCAGACCAATCATAAAAGGAAATAATGTATTGGTAGAGTTTCAAATGTACTCATTGATTTATGAGGTAATGGTTAAATGAGAATATTCCTGTATGTATCTAGTTATAAATGTAAATTTTGAATGAATGATGATAATTTCCCTTAAAAAAAAAATAAAACATGGTTTGATTGGTATGGAACGACCATTGCGCTGGTTGCTTGACCCAAAAGATCATGATATATATAATTAATGTTACTTTTATAATTTATCACTATTTTACTTTTTTTCTCCTTGTGGGGCCAGAAACCTTTCTGGCCAGCATGCGCACCGGAGGAGATATCTTGGTCTTACATAAGTTATTCAGTTGCTGTTTTTCTTTTTCTATGCAAACGCAATATATTAATAATGGTAAAAAAAAAGATGGGGACCAGCAAATTAGAGCCTCTAACAATTCCTATAGTAGTGCAAGAAAAAAAGAATAAAAGAAGAAAAAAAGTCGTTTAGAGAAGTGAAGTAAAAAAGGATTGGTCCCAATTTTATTTGGCCAATCATAAGCCAAGGAGGAGCTATTAAAAGGTTAATTAGTTCATGTAGTACTCAAGTCAAGTCTCACGCTACAAATGCAGCGGGTGTTCTAGAAACGGAATATTCTCGTACAGATTATAGAACTCTTCCATAATCTTAAAAAAATCCATTCTAAGATCACAAAGTTTTTGTAAAGTTTTATTGGAATGTTCAAACTACATAATCTATATTCTAAAATGACTAGTTAAATGATACAAATATTATAAAGAGTAATTAGAATAAAGTATCACATATTTGATGTATCTTTCCATTAAGATCGGATGTCAATAGTACGTATAATGGAATGACCCACAATGATCGTGCTTTGAAGGATGGCACTTTGTTTGGAATGCTCACTTATAGCTTGGGTACAAGAAACTTACGAGGTTAATTTGGGACTAAGGCCTACGTTTAAAGATTTTTTGTGGGTGAAACCTAATAGGATGATGATACAAGCTTTCATGGATTCTCATGATCTCCATGCATTACCGTGCTTAAAATGGGTTGGGGACGATGAAAATATCCTGAAAGCTTGAAAGGGGTCTCCCAATTGCATTTGCATATCTCTCCCTTCAGTCTAACTACTACCTTGTTTTATGTCAAAAATTTTTTTCTTGTCAGTTTTAGTCAAGTCTTGTCTTTATGTACTGTGTCAGATTAGTTTATGTCTTTGTCTTTGGCGGCTCCTTTGTCTCTTTCTTCTTCCCTCTAATTTAGTTGTTGCAGGCGAAAGTTGGGGGGCTTACAATTAGTTACAGCTAATTAGTATGTTTTACACCCAATAACAGGATGTAAAGAAAATTTTCTCAAGAGAATTCTAATATTAAATAAAACCAAAAATATAACAATATGTTTGTTCAAAAAGAAATCCCAAGTATTATTAAATGGTTATTGAAATAATCGGAATATTGCTAAAACATAGTATAGGGTATGTGGCTTGACCCTCCTATTGGGATTGACGCGTTACAAAAATCCTAACCCCAAGAGTCCTTAACACTTCCAATGATTTATGTACAACTTATATAATGCATGTTGGAAGGAAAGATTGTGCATGGTTGGTTGAGGACTAGTCGGCAGTTGAATATGTAGCTATAGTCTGAACACCTTCTTAGCTCAAACTTAAAAGGCATAGAAACAAAGCGAATTAGAGAGAGCCTTTGTCCCAAATCCAATCTTCTTTGGTTCTTTCATTGCCAGTCATGAAGTACTCTATCTAGATGACATTGCTATGCCAATCAAATTGATGCTTCAAGTCAAGTTAGGGCCAGGATCACATTCATCATCTCTTCATCACAAGTTATGCTGGGAAACCAATTTGCCTCCAATTTCCAAAACAGGAAGATGACTTAATGCAACTGTTCCATGTTTTAAATGATATGTTATTCCACACGTTTACAATCTCATTAGAACATGTTATTTCTCTTTTTGTATAGCATGTGTATGCCACTTTTGACGATTACAAGTCACGACCTAATTAATGGTCTCTTTTGTTAATATATGGAAGGAGCGAGGATATACTAGTTTAACTACAACTCAATCGATTTGTAAGCTCACTGCATTTCTGAACACCATCTCATTAAACTTGGGTAATACCTCAGCAAAAGGAAATTTATTTATTATATTCATTTTTCCTCTGGTTTCATAATTTTTGGGAAGCCACATACAAATGACTCTCCAGGCTAAACAAATGAAGCAAAAGAAGGTTAAAAGTGTCGTTGAGGATGTGTCGTTGAGGATGTTTGTCCTTTCTTTCTATGTGAAATCAATATCTAAATGGTGGAACTTTAAAAGAATAGTCAGAGAGAAACCAGGAAAGCTGTTGGATATCATTATCAAAGCCTTCAAAAGGTGGGTGGAAGAGGTGGTCATTGAGAGCCACCTCTTTATTAACCATGACTCTAATCATAACTCCTCACCAAACAGTTCTGATTATAAGGAGTCATTAGAAAGTTAAAACATTTTTTACACATGTGCGCTCGCGCGCGCGCGCAGAGAGAGAGAGAGAGAGAGAGAGAGAGAGAGAGAGAGAGAACTAAAAGAGAAGGGTTACAGAGATGACTAGTTGAGTTAGTTTCTGACTAGATGTTATATTTGTGTGCTTTTAGGGGCTCAGATGACCAAAGATTTTTATCTCCTACTCTAACCCTGCACCCTTTGCAGAAGCA
The DNA here is from genome assembly GCA_003123785.1 of Pterocarya stenoptera. Classification (NCBI taxonomy): domain Eukaryota; kingdom Viridiplantae; phylum Streptophyta; class Magnoliopsida; order Fagales; family Juglandaceae; genus Pterocarya; species Pterocarya stenoptera. Next base: position 42,726 of record QEOT01002512.1, on the reverse strand, counting down.
TCAACAGCTCTCACAGGCCAAAGGTACGATTGTCTCTACCATCTTACTCTTCCACAATTTTCTTTTCCCTTCCTCCTTTTTTTTTTTTTTAGATTTTCTCCCTCCCTCTTCATACATCTCATACTATGTACCGATTAATTTCACATCATTCAATTTTTCAATTCTAAAATATTATTTTCCCTTCTTCTGTAGTCTTTTTTCTTTTTTTTCTTTTTTCATGGTTGTTATCAGCTGTAGGGATACCAATTTTCATTATTTTCCAACATATTTTTGTACCCACATGGATAAAGTTGAAACTCACCCATCTGCTCTGTTTACCTTGTCATTTTACTCTCTGTTGAGATGCAGATAGATGAGTTTTAATCATAAAACTTTTTTCTTTTTTGAATTTCAGTTTACTAAATTCTGCTGTTTTTTTTTCGCATTTTCAGCTTGGGTTTTGTATTTATTGACGCTATTGGGATGTGGAATCCAAAGATTGCAATGGCAGGGATTTTTTGGGATCAGCAACATAGCATGGCTAGCACCTGGTTTCAGGGTTTGTGGCAGTAGCAGATAAAGTAGCAACAAGCATCAGCAAGAACAAACAGAAGCAACTGAGACAGTAGTACAAAAATCAAAAAGTTCCCGAAAATTGCAAGATCAGAAGGGCTAGGAATCTGAATTTCCAGAGGAAATTTCAGTTTCCCCTGACGCCTATCCACAAAGTTACAGCCCCGATACAACAAGAACCACAAGAACAAGGCCTTGGCCAATACCCCCAACGCCTTCAACCACATGGGCAACGCATAAACTTCCCACCAAACAGAAGCACTCAACAAGGAGATTTTTGACCAAACCAGAGGATATGCAAAGCACAGAAACAATGGGCATGAAGAGCACCGGAGGAGAGATAGTCCAAGTCCAAGGTGGCCACATTGTCCGATCCACTGGCCGCAAAGACAGGCACAGCAAGGTCTACACTGCAAAAGGTCTCCGCGACCGCCGGGTACGGCTCTCGGCGCACACCGCCATTCAATTCTATGATGTTCAAGATCGACTAGGCTACGACCGGCCCAGCAAAGCGGTGGACTGGCTAATCAAGAAGGCCAAGTCCGCCATTGACAATCTAGCTGCGCTGCCACCATGTCATCCGCCTCGTACTTCTAATGCTACCCCAGAACAACCAGACCCAGATGCAGGCACAGCAGAAATGACAATAGCAGAACAATCAGAGTCTTCTGGCTACAACTTTCAGCTCCATCGGCAATTAGCTGAGAACCTAGATGACAATTCAACCTTCATTCCACCAAGTCTAGACTCTGAGGCCATAACAGATACCTTGAAATCTTTATTCCCGACAAGTTCTGCAACTTCCACTATCAATTTCCAGAGCTACCCACCTGATATAATTTCAAGAGCCTCCAACCCCACCCAAGATCTTGGCCTATCCCTCCACTCTTTCCAGGACCATTCAGCTCCAAACGGCCAGACCCTTTTCGCGGGGTCGGGTTCGGTCGGATTCGACGCCAACTACCAGAGAATGGTAGCTTGGAACAGCGACGCAAGCACAGAAAACAGAGGTGGTTTTGTCTTCAGCTCTCCCGCGTTGCCACAACAAGCATTGCTGGGCCAAGGCTCACCATTTTCACAGAGGGGACCCCTTCAGTCCAGTTTTGCCCCGTCGGCTCGCGCTTGGGACGATCTTCCTACAGCCGCGTCGCACCAGCAGAAAACACAGCCAATTCATCAATCTTCGATCTTTGGAAGCCGGTTTGTGAGCGAGCCAAGCTTTTGCATTCCAGGGATAATTCAGGGTGAGGAGGAGCAGAGTGCCCATAGGCCATCCTCTTCGCGTACCAACTCCCGCCATTGAGTGAACAAGAACTGAACTGAACTGGTTTCAACTTTCCTCACTATTGGGTACTGTACTTAAATTCCCTTTATTCCAATTTCTCGGTTTTTTATTATTCTTCTTCTTATGCTATTTATGCTTGTTCCCATGGAGAATTTAACAAGAAAAAGTTTTTTTTTTGCTGTTTTGTTTTCTAAACCAATAATAATGCAAATAGAGAGGCTAATTTTTCCTTAAGCACTAGAGTGTCCTATTTTGTAAAAACTTTATAAGAGAGGAGGCCAATTCAATGGTCTACCTTTGGAAAAGATTATCCGTTTGGTTTCAACCCTTTGTTTTTCTTACGATTGAACAAATAGAATTCCAGTGTTATCATGTTATATTGGATGCTCTACTGTTCATTACTTTTGGCTGTTTTAGCTCAACTTGTTTTTATTACGTGCTTCATTTGTTTAAGTAATATGACTATCCAAGGACAAAGCTGGATTCTGGTCCTGTTGTGTTGAGAACACAAGTAGAATACTGGTAATTCCTGTCACACTTTATTTTTAACTCATAAATTATGTCTTTAACCACGCTAATTGCAAAGCTTTATTCAGTAAAACTGTTTGGAATGATGTCTCTACTGTAGTTAAACAAGAAAGAGCTGTTTTCTTTTACGTCCAACAAGAGAAGATTGGTTTTTGTCTTGTTTTATTTTGTTTTGTTTGCTGTCTCCAAATTACAACTTGTAATGAACAGTTCATTAGTCAACTAATGTTTCAGACCTTGGCAGTTTCCTTTTAACCTTATTCTCCTGTTTAAACTATTTTGTCAATACATGTAGCGGGGGGCTTTAGAACGGGAGTTCAGAGCCATGCATGTTCTCTCACACAAATGCATGTTCTTGTTACTTCAGTACTCATTTCTGGAGGACCTTGTTGAGACTGCATCTAGTGGGTTGTCCATAACTTCAATTAGAGCAATGCTACTTTTCTTCTTGGGTTCTGTTATCTTCAATCACGTTAACGGACATGACACCATTTTTTAGAGGTGTTATAATAAGATAAGATGAGATGATTTGTGAATAATAGTGAATAATTTGTGAATGATAGTAAAATATTTGAGTTAATATATTTTATAGAGTTTTAGGAAAGAAAAGAGAAAAAATTGAATAAAAATATTATAAAATTAAAATATTATTAGAATATAATTTTTTAATATAATTTTTATTTTAAAATTTAAAAAGGTTGAATTGTTTTATATTTTGTTTGAAAGTTTTAAAAAATTATAACAATTAGATAATGATTAGATGAAAAAGTTAAAGATTTGAATTTGAAAATTGTTTGTATTTGTGGTGTTTGGATATTGAGATAAAATGAGATAAGAGGACTTTGCTATCCAAATTAGGGAAAGCCAACAAAGATATGACACATAAACTAATACGACTAGAGATTATGATGAAATACAGAATGAAAAACATCATTTGTTAGAATGTTATCTATGAGCTTGTTATTGTACTGTTATATGACGTGTTCGCAGCACGTCCACGCAATCACCTGCAACCAAAGAGAGAAAGGTCTTGGGAGGTTTGTGGGAACCTCTCCGAGGGTTAAGTCAGTAGAGTAATAAGAACTTATTAGGGGGTAGAAGAAGATGTCTGGTTTGTACCTAGTCTGGTATAAATAGAGCCAACAGTGCCTTATGTTGGACGAGGCAACTGCCAAATCTATCAGTTCAAATTCAAATTATAGGATGGCTTCCCGAACTTCCCTCGCCAGATAACGGCTCACCCGAGATTCTAGGATGGTTAACATTCTATCCTATCTGTAGGCTGTGTTCTGGACTTAGGGCTTCATGAAGTTAGGCTTGGTCTTAGGCCCATGCTGCGGCCCAGCCGGCCCCCAAGAAGAGGTGGGGATTAAAACCCTTCCATATACAAAACTCTCTGGAATCATTGTTCTCTCCCCATTTTCTCATTTTTTTTAAAAAACTTGCACTCCTCGTACTGTGGTTATTTGGAATAAGAACTAAAAGTTCTGGGTCCGAGAATCACTCTTTATCGTTTCATATATTAACGAGGGTACTATTGATGTGGTTTATAGGTGGGGAAAAAAAAAGGTGTTCGTTCTTGAGACTCAAAAGTCTGCTGTGTGGTTGGCTTCAGATGGTCGAAGTAGATCAGTGTAATAGCAATCTTGTAAAATATTTTGTAGAAATTGAGGACCTTTAGATTGAATGCAGAGTATGTAAGGTTCTTTCATATTGAGGCCCAGCCTTGGTTACAGGCCCCGTTTTCTAAGTTTTCAATATCAAATAATTATCCGAATTTGTAAGATTTTCATTTTAGTTTTACATAAAGTTTAATGGAAATTGAGCAGCTGATTGTTACAGGGTAGAAGAATTTTACTCATTATTCTTACACCACACCTGTTTTTATTTTTTATTTTTCTCTTTACAAATATGTGGTGTAAGGATTATGAGTAGTAGAATTTTGTAGGGTATGTAATGAGAGTTGAAAAATAAATAAGGATTTTTTAAATGCTATTTTCATCATTGGTTTTAAAGGAGTTCTTTATAATTGTCAGTGAAAACATTGTTCGGTTTGAATTAATATAACATCTGTCTATATTTATGAAAGGAAAATGATGGTACCATGATTTTGCCTTCTCATTTTGACTGTTCATAAATTTTTAAATTTTTTTTAGTAAATATTTAAAAAAATTACAATTTGCACTAAGAGCACAACTCAAATTGGGCGGGATAGAAGCAGCACCCTTCCTTTATCAAATGAAAAATGTTTGTTGTAACCGCCTTGTTTAAACGTTGCGGAATTGACATGCATTTTGATAAAAAAAGAATAATGGCAACCCAGGCATCGAGAATCTCCACCAACTCTTACTATGCTTTTGAATTTCAGTCTCAGCCACCTCCCCCACACCCATTTATCTAATTTGTTACTTTTATTTTTTAACCTTAGTTGAAAATTAAAAGGGAGAATGACAGATTTACTTCCATCACCAAGAAGGTGAAATCCAAGTGGGGAATTAGGTGGGTCATTGTTTGAAGAAGAGGTTTAGGACCAAGTTCACATAGAAGCAAAAGGACAAGATGCTGGGGCTGGTCGAGAGTCTGGGGTGGAGGATTCAGAAGCTTGATAAGGAGGTGGTGCAGTAGTTCTATAACGAGATTGGGCCAAGCCATGGATTTTTATAAAGAAGCCAAGGATTCAGAGCACACACTTGGTAATAAGCCCAACAAGAACCGAAAATTAAAAAAAAACCCCTAAGGAAGAAAATCTCTTTTGGACAATATTGAGAGATTCACCATGAGAACAAGCTCATGATGAGAGCAAGCATTGAAAAAGGAAGTCTCTTTCTTTCTTAAGGCATTATTTTCATGATTTAAATCTTGATCCAAGGGTGAAAAGGAATGTTTTTTTTTTTTTTTCCTTTCTTAGATAGTTTTGTGAATGATGTTGAAACTCCATTCAACTTCGGTGGTCTCTAAAGCATAGATATGCCCATTTGTAAAATTCTCATGAATTAAATCCAAGGATAGATATGCCTTGTTTGATTCAAATGTTTGTCTACAGTGAAATAGCTCCCCCTCTCACGAAGACGACAACAGAAATCAAAACTCTATTGTTGTTGTTGTTTTTTTTTTTTTTTTTTTAATTTATTTGTTTGTTTTATAAATATATCAGCTGACATCTATCCCTGTTTGATTCGAATGTTTATCTAAAGTGAAATAGCGCCCCCTCCCACGAAGACAACAACAGAAATCAAAACCCTATTGGTTTTTTTTTTTAAATATATCAGCTGACGTGACATTATGCCATGTCAGCCGATTATTCGGCAGTTCCCCATCGCCAATTGTATGCAGAAGAACTGTTATGAAATACAGTGAGACACAACATAATTAAGTCCGCATGTTATCTATCAGTCAAACAATCTACCAAACACAATGTAGCTTTCTTTTTAGCAAGAGCATAAGCGTCATCACTCCCAGCAAGAGCATAAGCGTCATCACTCCCCCCTCATGTAATACTCCCCCTACTTCTACCTCCCTTTCATATAAAAAAAAAACAAAACAAAACACAGCTGTTGCAATGATAATATAAGATATCTAATTAAAAAATTATATAATTTTTAAAATATTATTATTAAATATTTTAAATTCGATTCAATGCGTTTTAGAGACTGGTAAAATATTTTTGATTCATCTTTATACTTTTACTGTATAATTTTTTTTTTTAAAAAAAGGTGTAGGAATGCATCTTTATGCACTTTGTTAACGTTGTGTTTCATACCCTGGGCAATTCTGCTCCATAGCCTACTGAACCTGTATGATTCACTAGAATGAGGAGGGCTCGAGAGGGAGGAGGACACCTTCGAATACCGAAGTTAGTATCTGGATGTGAATGGCTTGAGAAAGGAAAGTGATAATAGAACGTGTTCCTCTTCAAAGAGCCATTACTTGAACTCGGGATGGGTTTATATACCTCTGTCAAGGTGGTTCCAAGCACTGCAGTGCATTGTGTAGGGGCTGTATTGGGCGTTGCACTAGTTGCAGGGTGATCGTCTGTCATGCCAGTTGTCGTCCTGACATTTTGTGCGTGGGCCTGCTTCCCTCCTACGTTTGTCCTTTGTGGTAGGTGAGGGGAAGGTGCGCCCACTATTGTTGCTTTAGGAATTGGCGAGAGGTTGGCTTTGGACATCGCTTGTTGTCTCCTCTAACCACTTAATGTGGTGTGTCCCATATCCAGTTGTGTGAGTTGCGGTTTGTGCAGGTGATATGACTGTCTCTTTTTGGTCCCTTGGTACTTACCCTATGGGCCTTACCCGACCTTTCTCCTTTCTCTCTCCTTCTGGGGTAGGCTATCCATCCGTCCAGTGGGCTCTCATGGAAATGGATCGAGTTGGCCCAACAAAGGAGGGTGGAAAACATCCTCCCCAGTTACCACGTGGATTCCCACCACACACATGCGGTGAGAATTCAAATTTGTTCAACATGCTTTACGCACACTGCTTGATTGTCATGGGTGGGCCATGGCCACGTTGAGTGTTAGTTATTGTTACTGCATGTGGGGTGTTGATATGCTATCCCATCTAGTAATGGATTGGCCCATGTTCCCTATGCGCACAAGCCTTTCTCTTACGTGCCCAAGGTCCAGCAACGGTTTACTTCCCTCATCATTACTTGCAGCGGGGATCTCAAGATTTTCTTATGATGTTTCTTCTTTGGTAATTCTAGTCACTTTCATGTGTCCAGCAGCCTAACCGGCACGAGTTCCTGTTTAAGCCCCAGCTTCCCCGTCAGTTTCTACTTTCTTTTTGCTTGTCTTTTGGGTGTTTTGTTTTTTCCGGCCAACTTCTTGAACTTCCTCTTCCTCGTTGTTGGCTGTTTCAGTTGCTTCCTTCCACCTTAACTCGCCCCAAATGGCTCCCAAGGACACCTCCCACCCTGGTTCCAAGAAGGCTCATCCTTCACGTTCGAAAAAGATTTCTGAGGACCTCGAGGGGCTAGTCCAACCTGTTGTCGGCGGGAGTTTTCTTTTCTTCAAGGGTCAGAATTGGGAGTCGATAGCCTCTCCTATTGACCTTCGTAGTCTAATGGGTGCTTTTAGAGTTCTCGCTTCAGTGGTTCTAGAGGTTCTCGACCCTCGTGTTGCAGTCGTTGACCCATACGGTAAAGTGGCGAAGGTGACCTTATTCCCCCTCGTGTTGCAGGTGTTGACCTAAATGATAGGCACCAAGATGGACTTAGTCTTAAAGATGATCATTTGCAAGTTTTAGATAAGCCAATTATGAGGTTAAGAGCCAAGACGATCAAGTAAGCAATGCAAGGATTTGTGCAATCCACTTGAGACGATTCTAGTAAGAGCGTAACATCCAGTGCTTCTTCTTTGTGTCAGGCTCAGGCCGAAGAATCCCAAGGGGGAAGCTATTAGTCATGAATTCCCCGTTTGAGCCATCTGAGAGGTTGTCCCCGGATGACAAGCTTGTCTCCATCACATTGTCTGAACAAGAGGAGACCAGGTTGGTGACCGTCTAGGCCTGGGTCAAGGCCAATCCCCGATGACTCTATGATAGACGTAGTATTGACAGATGCCAACATTTTCTGTTATTTTTCTTCTTGGGCTGGTGTTTTCTGAGAGAGCCTTCCTTCCTCAGGGCTAGAAGAGGCCTCCCAGTTCCATCGCAACTGGTGGTGGGGGAAGGAGGCCTTGGGTTGATTATGGGGCTCCTAGTATGGCCTCGAGCGCCGACTGTCGACCAAGTGGCACCAATTCAAGTGCTTGCCCTAATCCCTACCCCACCGGTCACTATCGGGGAGGAGCTTGATGATGACGAGCTGGCCTTCTTTGTGGCTTTCCACAATGCTGCTTTGAGAGGGACTTGCGTGATGGTGGAGTCATTCAAGGACCTCTTGGAGGCACCCCAGCTGATCTTGACTAAGCCCCAGGTTGAAGTTCTCTGTGTTGCGAGCTTTACCATGGTGGCGGGGAGCCTAGGCCATAATGAAGTCAACTGGGGCCACCCATTAGTGGTGGAACTTAGTGATGATCGAGTCTCCATACCTTCACCGCCCATTAGCCAGACTTCCAAACTCGAGATTGCCTTGTCCCTTATATTAGAGGAGCCTTCGGTTGAGGTACCCCATACAGATAGCGCTGGAGTCTTGGGGACAAGGGAAGCCGTCACGATCGAGTAGGTGATGGTGCAGGAATTGTCCTTTCGGTGAGACTTGCCACCTAAGGGCGAGAGGACTTGTGGATCCATCCTAATGTGGAGGGAATAGTTCTCGAGGTGGGGGACGTCGGTCTAGGAGCGTTGTATATAGAGGTAAAGGTTTCGAGGGATGTGCCTCTGAGGGTACCCAAGGAGGTGCCGGAGTCTAGGCCTGTTTCGGGTGGGAGGCATGCCGATGTGGAGGATTTTAGTAGTTTTGGTCCCTCTTGGGTGCCCACTTTGTGCACCATAGATCCTTCCTAGAAATTGGGAGGAGTTGGCCCTTCTGTGTACATCGGTGAGAATTGGTCCTGTGAGAATTGGCCTAGGCTTCGAGACTGCACCGGCCAAGGCCATCAAATGTGAGGCCAAGAAATTGAGGGGAATGTTGTTGCAAGTATTTGTATGAAACTTAGCTTGGCTTCTCTTGGATGACTACTCATTCATTTTTATTCTCAAACTTACCTATGTTTGAGGGAGCCGATTAATTGGCCGCCTTGGTTGTAGAGGATAGGGGAGAGCTAAAGGTCGAAGTTCGAGAGCTCAGGTCTCTTGTCCTCCTTGCTCTCCTCGAAGCCCGCAAGTGAACTAGGAGGTAGAAGAGGCGATTAGCGAAAAGGATGTCGTGGTGGAGGATAGGGTTAGGTTGCAGGCCAGAAGCAAGCGTTAGAAGCATGAGTTAGCGAGGCTTCACTAGGACATGGCCTTCCATAAGAATGACCTAGCTGTGAGTTAGCATGGTTGGACACTCCCATTTGGAGGCCCAGCTCCTGGAGGAGGAGCGAGACTGGTTTCGAGACCTGCTAGAGAAGCATGAGGGGGAGCTGGAGGAAGCAAGGGGATTACTCGATGTCCTTAGGAGCGATAAGGCAAAGATGATTGAGCAACACAATGCGGATGTCAAGCAACATTACTGGCTATAGGGCAAGTAGTTCGATTTTACAGTCGGTGCAGTGCAAGAGGGAGGCCATAAAAAAGCGTGGTGCCTAGATTACAACTTTGGAGTCTGAGTTGACCTCGACGCGTGACGTAACCTATAGATTCAGACCCAAGAATCCAGTTGGGAGGCGGCCTGCACATGCTGGGAAGGCATGTCATCCTAGATGAAGAAGGTCAAAGAAGTCTGAGACCAAGTTTGGGGCCACGGCTACAAGGAGGGCCCCAGAGGCTAAAAAATTACTTGTTGCAAAACTGGGGGGCCAACTTGAGGGCTCTCAATTTGGCTTCCCTTGAATCTGACCTGCAAGCTTTCCACTTTGCCAAGACCTTGGGCAAAGATTTAGTGCCTAGTCCTTTTTTTGATCCCTCCTATCACTAGGGATTTTTGTAACCCCCTTCTTTTCTTTTTCTTTTTTGTACATAATATATTTATGAATGGTACAGTTTTAGCCCATCTTTTGAATTTATATGTTTCTTTTCCTCTTGTTACATTTTTTTTTTTTAAATTTTGGATTTGACCGCTAGTTTGGCCTTTTGTAGGTGTTAGGGTCTCGTTTGTTGATATGCTAGGTTAGCAAGTTAAGGGACTTGTGTCTGATTGGTCGAAAAGTTAAATGGCTTGCACTTGACTCGAATCTGGCAGCGAGTCAAGGGACTTGGCTTTATCCACGCGAAGGTCGGTAAATCAAGTGACTAGTTAAGAGATTTGTACCCGACTCGAACCTCGCGGCGAGACAAGGGACTCGACTTTATCCACCCGATGGTCAGCAAGTCAAGAGACCTGTGCCTGATCGAATGACGAGGCGAGTTAAGAGACTCGATTTTATCCATGTGAAGGTTGGTAAGTTAAAGGACTTGTGTTCTACTAGTCGGTAGATCAAAAAACTTGTGTCCAACTCAAACGTTGCGGCGAGTCAAGGGACTCAGTTTTATCCACGTGAAGGTTAGCAAGTCAAGAGACTTGTGTTCGACTTGTCAGTAAGTTAAAGGGCTTGCGCCATACTCGAATCTCGCGGCGAGTAAAGGGACTCAACTTTATCCACATGAAGGTCGACAAGTCAAGAGACTTGTGTCTGACAAGTCGGCATGTCAAGAGACTTCATCTTCAGGTGATAAGTCAACGTTATCACCTTTAGGATGTTCAAAGTGGGTTGCCCCAGTATCGCGTTGTATGATGACTAGGCTTCAACCACCAAGAAGTCGGTCATTTTTGTGGATGTCTTGGGTGCTTTCTCGACTAAAACCGACTAGGTGATTGCATTGACTGGTTGGACCCCTGTGAACCCCTTCAGTGGCATTGGGGCTTGACATAAATGATCGAGACTGAGTCCCATTTTAGTGAATGCATCCCAAAATAGGATGTCGGCTAAGCTGTCGTTTATCAATCAAGATCCTTATGGTTGTGAAGTTGGCGACCTGCATGGTTACCACTAGGGCGTTTTTGTGAGGGTGAAGTACCCCTTCATCATCTTCTTCACCGAATGTAATAATGACGCTCTCTGTAAGCCACCTCTGCCTGGTCGGGGGTCTTCAGCTATGAATATCTCTTCATACTTGGCTCTGCGAGTATAGGCCTTCCTTCCTGATGAAGTGGGGCCACCCGCTGGCGTACCCGCCTGCTATGGTGCGTATCGTGCCCAGGGGGCTATCTGGTCGAATGAAGATTCGATGAGGTGCGCTTTAAGGTGCCTCTCTTCCAGTCTCACACCTTTTGGGACTTTCACTCCATTGTGGCCTCCCGTGCCCACTTCCTCGATAAGTGGGACGTCGGTCCCTTGCATGGCGTTGGGCCAGCAGGTTTTCCAGTTCTTCCATCTTCTATTTCAAGGTGTAGCAGTCCTTAGTTTGATGTCAGTCTAGCTGGTAGTATGTGCAAAATTGCTAGTCTTTTGGGCGCTGTTGGGTGACTTCCCGTGAGACTGGCGTGCTTTCCTCCTGTATGGCTAGACTGGTGTAGGTTTGTCTTGCGCCTTGCGCCCTGGTTGACACATTGTCTCCTTGCCTGGCACCTTGGTGGGTCTTCTTGGGATTTTCATGGGCCTTTCCTCGTGCTGACCTCTGGCTTTCCTATTCGTTAGGACTTGTAGGGTGTCTTCCACATTGATGATGCTATCTTCGCGGTCCATCAACTCTCGCAACGTTGTGGGGGTCTTTCTTGCTAGTTCCTCCATGAACAGATTTTGCGACCAAATGCTTTCTAGGAGGGCAATTAGGGGAATTTTCTCATCCTGGTCATCTGTTTCCTGTTAAACTGGGATAGGTATGCCTTCAGACTATCGTCAATTAGTTGCTTGATGGTCAAGAGATACACTGCTAGTTGTCTCCTCTTCCTACTTTCCATATATTGTGTCAAAAATAGGCGGGCCAACTCTTCGAACCCATCAATAGATCCTGGGGTAGGGACCCGAACCACCCCCTTGCCTTCCATTTCGACAAGCCTCGCTTTCATGTTTCTTGACGATACTTGTTGTCCGCATGTAGTTTGTGAACACGTTGTTTCTAGCATATGAATGACACGTTATTCCAGAGATCTCACAAACGGTGCCACTATTAACGTCATGTTTAGTACCATACCGGGTCCAATCCGGTTCACTGGTCTTTTTTTTCCCCCTGATTGACTTATTATCATTTTTAAGCTTAATCTTAAAGTACTCCAAAGCAGTATCATTAGAAGAGGCATTGTCAATTTTTTATTTTCACAATCCGTTCAACCCTAACTCCTTTATTGCAGCCTCAAAGGCATTCTCAGTGGTCTCACCCTGGAGATTTGCAATTAAACAAAACTTGAGAATCGTTTTGTTTAATAATTTACAAAATGTGTTGTCAAAGATATAAAATTCAAATTTTGGATCGATGTCCATGTATAGGTGGTGAAGCAAATTCTTTGACTTCTCAATTGGTTTCTTAACAATTCTGTATATCGTATAGTTTAACAATATCCTTCCCCACCGTGTGGCAAGAATAAAGGTTAAACCTAAGTTCCAAGTTCATAGAATATGTTTGGAACCCTTCACCCTCAACAAATCGAAATGGTAGCTTGTCTGTTATGACCGTATGAACTGGGTGTCTCATACACTTCTCTGGATCATAGTTTGTAAACCCTTTCAATGTTCCCCCCTCGACTACTCCCATCTGCCATTTTTTTAGTCCAATCTCTAATCTGCATTAACTCTTTTCTTGTAAAGAACATTTAATTGGACTCTTTTTGCATTATTCTTCTAAGGGCTAGTTTGGTTTCACAGATTTTTGAAATCATCTCATCTTATCTTATCTAACATCCAAATATCATTCAAATACAAACATTTTTCATTTCAAATTCTCAACTTTTAAAATTTTTCATCTAATCATTATCGAATCATTACAACTTTTCCAAACTTCCAAATAAAATATAAAAAACAATTCAACTTTTTCAAATCTCAAAATAAAATAAGATTAAAAAATTATATTCTAACCATCTTTTAACTTTATAATTTTTTTTTAATTTAAAGTTGGTGAAGTGAATCCACACAACTTAAACTTGTTTCTTCTTTGGTGGGCCCATAGGTGTAGGGATAGTGGTTGGTGGAGGGGTAAGGAGCTAGCACTAACGCTAGAATTTGGACTTGACTCACTATCCATTTCCATTGACCAACAAATACCTCGCATGATGCAAAATTCACACAATAATTAAAATCATACAATTATGAACATCACAATTGATTGGAGTTTCAATTTTTAAACCCCAAAACTATTTTAGGATTTCAAAACTAAAATCCAAAACACATTGGGGATTCAGGTTAAGGTTTCAACCAGAAACCCTAATGTAATTTAGGGTTTCGGACTGAAACCCTAAATTAACATACATAAAATGCAAATCACAATACAATGCAAAAGAATCACAATCCAAATCCGACACCCTTAAATCATCTAGGGGTTCAATCTGAATCCCAAAAATAATTTAAGGTTTTAGATTGAAACCTAATTAACATACACAAGATACAAATCACAATCCAATACACACAAATCACAATCCAATCTCTATAGCACACAAAACACAATACCTTCTGCCAAATCCATTGATAAGTCTCATCCTCCACAGTCTACACAACTATAGAGGGGTTTTAACTTTTGGGATACTTATTGAGGTTGAGAACTTGAGAGAAAATGCAAAAATATCAGAAGTGCTCATAAACGTAGTAAGCTGTAGACAGTAACGAACATCGACAGTGAGGGTGCAAGAGAGAGAGAAGGGCTGAGAAACAATTAGAGGTAGAGTCAAAGAGTCGGTCTTGAGAAGGGGGGAGTTTTGGGTTTAAGCATCCATTATTAAAACGAAGACATTTTGGAGATTATTTTTTAATATATTTATAGATACAAATATATATATATATACATATAAATGTGTGTGTGCGGGTGGATGGGGGAAAAGATAGGCAACCTTGGGCGCAAAGATGCAGGCAGATACCCCATTGCTTGCATTTGATGGACAAGGCTTGCCCCTCCCAGGCGGAGGTCACGGCTGAGGGTGGCTGAATGGGGTGCAAGGCCCTACCGGCCACTCCTAATTTCATGTGAAAGGAAAAAGAAATATCGGCCATTTTTCCAATTAAGAATACAAAAAATTAAGAGAACAATGTTAGTAATAAAGAAATAACGATGTTCATTTTTTTTTCAATTAATAATGTTACTTTCAACTATTATTAGAGAAAAATAGAATTTCTACTATCTAATCCAATTAATAGGTACCTATGTATAGGTGACCCAAATGTTACATCCCAAACTACTATTACAATTTCATTACATCCTCCAATGACCAAATATGATAACTATAGTAAATGGTATTTTCATTTAATTCTCACGTTTGAAATATGTTAAAAATAAGTTTAAATTGATGACGCAATATAATATGGACCATCGAAGCTTAACGTGGAGTGGACTTTATATCTTTTTTAGTGCTCTAAGTTGTAATGTGTCAGTTTTAATAATTTATGGTGCAAAGTATAGAAGTCATTTGAGCGTGATCAATACATATCTTTCACTTTCTAAAATGGAAAATGATATTTGTATTTATAACTTTTACTTACATAACAATCCATGCTAACGTGTCAACTATTGATATGTTTTTATTAAAAAAAAAATTGATATTTTTTTTTTTTTTTTTTTAAATCAAAACATTCTTCATTCATCAGACCAAAGATCAGTCATTACAATGCTTTTCATGATGAATACATCTCTTAATCAAATATGGACCCACTTCTAACAAAACTAACTCTTCTTCACATGACAAGGCTAACTTAGCCATTTGATGAGCAGCATTATTCCCTTTCTCTTGGTGTATACTGGATTTTCCAAATTACACCACATCTGAAAATTGCTTTGATGTCTTCAGTCAACTAGCCATACCATGACCACTTCTCCTTAGACTTTGTATATCCCTTATCACAAATAGAGCATCTCGGCCTTCAAATATGACCTGGTTTAAACATTTTCCTACATAACTCCATAGCCACCCATAGGGCATTAATTTTTGCTATTTCTGAGTGAGAAACAAAAAATTGAGGCATGCATAAAGTTGCAATTAGATCTCCTTCCCAGTTCCTATTAACGACTCCATCTCCCATCTTCAAATTTTTTTCATCTAAAGCTACATCCCAATTTTCTTTAAAAAAAAAAACTATTACCTGGTTTTTGCCATCTGATAACTCTATTTACTAAAATGGTTGTAGTTGTTTGCTCCCTTAGCATAACTTGTGCTAGCTGATACTCTTCTAAGTCATTCTTTGCACCATTAAAAATAGCTCTGAGACTTTCAAACTTATCTTCAAACAGATATTTGTTTCTTTTGACCAAATCCTTCTGAAAACACTTACAGCTTCCTCCAGTTCATTTTTCTGTAATCTTGTCACCATCTCTTCCCATATACTACAAAAGTCTTCCTCTATACATTCCATTTTTGAAACACGCTCAGTGAGTCTACCCATACATCAGAAGCTACACTACAACTCCATAATGCATGGCAGGTTGTCTCCTCAAACAGTTCACAAAAATGACAGAGAGAGTTTTCAGTGATTGACTTTCCTTTTATACAAATTCCTCTTGGTTGGAAGAACCTCACTAGCTGCTTTCCAGATAAATACTTTAACTGAGTTTGGTATAGTCATATTCCAATTTTTTTGCCAACCAGCTAAATCCCTTTTGTTATTTGATTTTTCTCCTCCCGACACTCTTCTCATGTTAACCGCCAAGATAGTCACTATTACATGAAAATATGCCATTTTTGTTAGGAATCCACATCAGTTTATTTTCCAACCCCTTCTTACTCATGTTGGCGTGAGTCATTAGAATAGCAAGATTACAGGAACCAATTAATTGTAAATTCCAATTTGTAAGGGTCAACTGTAAGTTTAGCCGTAGATAATGTGCTAGTTGGAAATAGCTTCCTAAAATACTTTCTTGCATCTATATACTATTGTACTCTGTTCGAAAGGAAGATATGAAAAAAGTATCTCTGTTTTACATGGTGGGAAGTCCAACTCATCCGCCAGGCCTAAGGGTCAATCTGATGGAGGGAAATGTACTCATTACGGCAATGCAAAACATACCCGTGATACTTGCTTCAAGCTCCATGGGTACCTAGACTGGTGGCATGAATTACAGGCATGAAAGAAACGAGATCCGGCTACTATTGAGGAAGGCACGGGTAGAGCTACTATGGTCACTGCCGAGCCTCAATTATCTCTCATTCCCCTGGCAGAATCCTCCACTTGTCTCATTGATCGAGGTAACTGTGGTCAAGCATTTTGTAGCTCTAATTCTCGTGATGATAGCGCCTGGATTATCGACTCCGGGGCAACGGACCACATGACTTTTGATTCCAATGACTTCTCCCATACTACTCCACCATGGTGAACCTGCATTGCTAATGCCAATGGGGTTACATATCCGGTTACAGGGACTGGAACTGTGCCCCTATCACCCTCTCTTTCATTATCTCACACTCTACTTGTACTATCTTTTTAAAATAAATTGATGTCTATAAGTCAGATTACTGAAGAGCTCAATTGTGTGGTATTAATATATCCTACCTTTTGTCTTCTTCAGGATATTCTCAGCAAGGAGATCATTGGGCGTGGTACTAAGAGGGGGGGATTATATTACATGGATGACTTCAGCCCGGGATCAGTGAATCACATGCACCATCAGGTCAGCAACAAGGAGAGACAGATTTGGCTCTGGCATCGTCGCGGGGGGCATCCATCATTTGGTTATTTACGACATCTCTTTCCAGATTTGTTTTCCAATTTACAAAAAGAAGATTTTAAATGTAATACTTGCATTATAGCTAAGAGCTATAGAGTTTCTTATCCAGTGAGTTTGAATAGAAATGATATTCCTTTTGCCTTAATACACTCTGATGTGTGGGGACCCTCCTCAGTAACTACCTCCTCTGGTCATTGTTGGTTTGTGATTTTTGTCGATGATTGTACTCAAATGACATGGCTCTACCAGCTGAAACAAAAAGATGAAGTGTTTAGTATTTTTTAGCCATTTCATGTCATGATTCAGACACAATTCTCAGCCAAAATTCAGATTTTTCGTTAGGACAATGGTGGGGAATTTGTCAATCACCGATTTCTGGCTAATTTCCAACTTCATGGCCTCCTTCATAAAACATCGTGCATTATTACTTGGCGCGCATGCGCCTAAACGCCATTGGGGTGACGCTGTAGCCACGACTATGTATTTGCTGAATCGTATGCCCTTGAAAGTCTTAAACTTTAAGACTCCCCTGCAGGTTCTATCTACCCATGTTCCCCTACCTACAGTTTTGATGCTACCTCCTCGAATTTTTGGGTGCGTGGCCTTCGTTCATCTTCATAAGAACCAACGCACTAAGCTGGACCCGTGCGCGGTTCGTTGCTTGTTTTTAGGATATGCATTACATAAAAAAGGCTATCGGTGCTATGATCCTACTGCCAATCGTACCTACATTACTATGGATGTTACCTTTCTCGAGTCTGAGATTTTTTTCCAATCACCGGTATCCAATTCATCTCTTTAGGGGGAGAGAAAAGATGAAGAGCAGAATTGGTTGGGTGTGCGCTGGTGGACAGGAGGTGAGATGTCATCGGGAGTTACTATGACTCCAAGAGCTGAAACTGGAAATGCCGAAATTGAAGAGACTAAATGCAGCAATTGAACCGAAAGTAGAACCCGAAAATGAAAATGTAGCAACTGAAAATGAAGAGCTGAGACTGGAAGATGCAGAAACTGAAAATGCAGTAGAACTTGAAAATGAAAATGAAGAGCCTGGAAATGAAGGACCTGGAAAGAGATCCCCCCACTCCTCAGTACCCGAAGATCCTCCTCCTGAGAATATCCCTGAGGTAAGTTCTCCTATCACACCTTCACATACTAATGCCTTAGATACTCTTGTGGATTATGCTTTACCTTTTAGACGGAATCGTGGGAAGCTACCGAATAGGTATTCTCCTGACGAGGAACAAAGAAGGTCCAAGTTTCCAATTGCCAATTACGTGTCTACTCAAAGTTTATCTGAACCTCTCAAGATTTTCACACAGAAGTTGTCCTCATGTCACGTTCCCAGTAGCATTGAAGAGGCTTTGTCAGATATTTACATAGAAGTTGTCCTCATGTCACGTTAACAGTAGCGTTGAAGAGGCTTTGTCAAATACAAAGTTGGCACAAGCTATACAAGAAGAACTGGAAGCTCTACAGAAAAACAACACTTGGAAGTTGGTCTCAGTCCCGGAAGGAAAGAAGTTAGTGGGGTGCAAATGGGTGTTCTCTATTAAATACAAGGTTGACAGATCCATTGATCGATACAAGGCAAGACTTGTGGCAAAATGATTTACACAGACATATGGCATAGATTATCAAGAAACTTTCTCACCAGTAGCCAAACTAAATATTGTTAGAGTTTTGTTGTCTCTTGCAGCGAACTTAAATTGGCCACTACACTAGCTTGACGTGAAGAATGCCTTTCTTCATGGCGACCTTGAGGAGGAAGTTTACATGGACATTCCATCGGGGTACACAGCATCTTCCAAGACAAAGGTTGTATGTAAATTGCAACGGACATTATATGGATTGAAACAATCATCTCGGGCGTGGTTTGGTCGATTTAGTTCGGCTATGAGAAAGTATGGTTTTCAGCAAAGCAATTCAGATCATACTCTCTTCCTAAAACACAGGTTTGGAAAAGTGACAGCCCTAATAGTCTATGTGGATGACATGATTATTATAGGGGATGATGCAGAGAAGATTTCTAGGCTACAAGAGTAATTGCCAACTGAATTTGAAATGAAGAACTTGGGAGGACTCAAGTATTTTTTGGGAATAGAGGTGGCTAGATCACGAAAAGGCATATTTCTTTCTCAAAGAAAATATGTGCTAGACTTGCTGTCGGAAGTGGGACTACTTGAATGCAAGCCAGCAGACACTCCAATTACTCAGAATCATAAGCTTGGGAGAATATCTTGATCAGGTGCCAACTGATAAAGGGAGGTACCAAAGACTAGTGGGTAAGCTCATCTATCTATCTCATACTCGTCCGGATATTACTTACTCTGTGAGTGTAGTAAGTCAATTTATGCATTGTCCTAGTGAAGATCATATGGTTGCAGTAATTCGGATCCTCTGCTATCTAAAGTCCTCGCCCGGGAAGGGCCTTATGTTCTCCAAGAAGAATCATCTGAACATTGAAGGGTACACAGATGTGGATTGGGCAGGGAATATCTTGGATAGAAAATCTACTTTGGGCTATTTACATTCGTAGGAGGCAATCTAGTTACATGGAGAAGCAAGAAGCAAAAGGTAGTAGCTTTGTCCAGTGCTGAAGCAGAATTTCGAGGAATGGCTAAAGGACTTTGTGAACTCCTTTGGCTCAGAAGGTTGCTAACAAAAGTTGGTTTTGCTCCTGACTTAGAAATGAATCTGTTCTGCGATAACAAGGCTACCATCGACATATCCCATAATCCTATCCAACATGACTGTACCAAGCATGTGGAGGTGGACTGGCATTTTACCAAACAGAACCTTGAGGAAAAGATTATTCAGTTCCCATTTGTTAAGTCGGAAGATCAGTTAGCGGACATACTCACAAAAGCAGTGTCTAGCAGAAACTTTCATGACTCACTCGACAAATTGGGCATTGGAGATATCTACACACCAACTTGAGGGGGAGTGTTGGTGTGAGTCATTAGAATAGCAAGATTACAGGAACCAATTAATTGTAAATTCCATACTGTAAGGGTCAACTGTAAGTTTAGCCATAGATAATGTGCTAGCTGGAAATAGCTTCCTAAAATACTTTCTTGCATCTATATACTATTGTACTCTGTTCGAAAGGAAGATATGAAAAGAGTATCTCTGTTTGACAACTCAAAGGTGAGCTACTTATTATTTCTGCCTCTTTTCCATCCACCGCTTCTTTAATAAGGTTGATGAAAAAGTTTGTTTGCAGGCCCAGAAGGGGGAAGGCCTTGTGCATGCTAGCCACGGTGGTAAAAGACAACGATATCATTTTATGTTTCTTCAATGTGCGGGACAGAAATGAAAGGGGAAGAAATAGTGCATTTCATTAATTGGTTCTACTTTAAAGGTAATCTCAAACTCTTTGATTGAAAATGAGAAACAAACACACAATTTCCTGTAGACATAGAAATTTCTAAATAAAAAGAAGGTGTTTTAAAAAAGAAAACAAAAGATCAAATCCACGGATACAATGAGATTACCCATGGCTTAGATAAGAATTTCAAGTTGCTTGACATAGTGAAGATTGGTCGCTGCTAAAAACGAGATCTATAGAAAAAGGACTTCACGAGGTTACCAAATCAAAACTAGAGATTGGAGAGAGAGAGAGAGAGAGAGGGGTGTATATTCTGAGTGATGCTACTGTGTTTTCTTCTTATTCAAAGCTCAAATGAGGATTCGTCTTACCGTTGTGTTTCTTTTCTTCATTTTTTTTAATAATATAATCACTGATGCCAGCATGGTTCGCACATAGGCACAAATCTGTGCCTGTATGTAGCAGTACTGAAGGTTGATATTCTGGCAATTTTTATGCCTCGTTTGAATAGTGAGATTGTTTGTGAATAGTAGTTAAATAGTTTGAGTTAAGTTTCTTATTGGGTTTTGGAAAATGAGAGAGAAAAAGTTGAATAAAAATATTATATTGTTAAAATATTTTTAGAATATAATTCTTTAATATAATTTTTGTTTTGGTATTCGAAAATTTTGATTTTTTTTTTGTGTTTTATATAGAAATTTGAAAAAATTGTAATGATTAGATGAAAAAGTATGAAAGAAAAATTGAAAAGTTTTTGTATTTGAGTAGTGTTTTGATGTTCATATGAGATGAGACCAACAATTTATCCAAACAAAGCCCTAGTATTATCTATTAATTCATTCCCTATTGCTTCCTTAGTAAAAATCTTCATAGGAGAATGAACCTTAATAGAAAGGTGTAGGCAACCATTTATCACCCCATATTTTTATATTAGGACCATTCCCTACCCTCCATCTCATGCCCTTTTGAATCAAATTTCTCGATCCCATATACTCCTTCATATATGTGTAGGACCTCCACCTAGTTATGCAATCAAAATATCACCCTATTTATAGTATTTTTCCTCCATGATCTTTGCAGCCAACGAGTTAGGATTAGTAAGCAATCTCCAGAACTACTTTGCCAGCATGACCTAATTAAAACTTTCAATATTTTTGAAGCCCAACCCTCCTTCACTTTTTGATCTACCTATCTTACTCCATTTCTTCCATTAAATTTCCTGTCTTGTTTCAAATGTCCACACTAGAACCATGACATAAGGGCTGAAAGTTTCTTGCATAACTTCTTTGGAATCTTGAAAACACTCATTGCATATGTTGGGATTGCTTGTATCACTAGTTTAATAAGGATCTCTTTACCTATCTAAGAAAGAAAATGGTTATTTCAATTATTAATCCTCTCCCAAACGCTTTCTTTAATTGCTCTGAAAGAATTATATTTAGATCTTCCAAACATTGTAGGCAAACCCAGATATTTCTCAAAATCCCCACTTTGCTCCTGTTTCTTTAACTATCTAGTCTCTTACTGCTGGCCTGGTATTAGTACTAAAAAAGATAGAAATCTTCTGCATATTTAACCTATGCCCATGTGCAAGTTCATATTTATCCAACATATACTATACACATCTCCACTCCTTCATATTGGATTTACAAAAAGTAAGCAATCATCTCAAAAAAGCAGATGATTGATACTGGTTCCACCTTTTGCTAAAGACACCCCTTTTATAGCACCATTTCTTTCAGAGTTGTTGACCATGGAACTAAGTCTCTCTGCACATAAAAGAAATAGATCAGGAGATAGAGGATCTCCTTGCCTAAGACCTCTTGTAGGAATTATTTTATCACTAGGCTGTCCATTCACTAATATTGAATACTACACTGAGGATACACACTGCGTTATTAGGTTTATCCACTTCTCACCAAAGCCAATCTTCTTCATCACTACCTTTAAATAATCCCACTCGACTTTGTCATAGGCCTTGGACATTTCCAATTTTAGGACCATACTCCCTTCTTGACCTTTTGTCTAGTTTTCATCATGTGTAGGGCTTCATATGCTAATATGATATTGTCTGTTATGAGTCTTCCGGGAATGAAAGCACTCTGATTATGAAAAATAACTTCTGTAAGTACCTTTTTTAATCTTTTAGCAAGAGTCTTGACATTGATTTTGACCAAAATATTGCATAAACTTATTGGTCGATAATCTCCAACTGATGTAGGGCTTTTAACCTTCGGAATTAAGGCAATATAAGCTTAATTAATAGCATTGTCTAATTGCCCACCATTCAAGAAATTTAGAACTATTGTAATGACCTCATCACCTACTCGATCCCAATATGACTTATAAAAACAGGCCTCAAACCTATCTGGAGCTGGGGATTTTAAAGAGGCCATTTGGTTCAATGCTTCCTCCACTTCCATCCTGGTGTAACCCTTCTGTAAGCACTCATTTATGTCATCTATTACTCACTCTTCCAAATGAAGTAAATATCCCTTTATTTCCTTTGGTGTAGGGTTGATTGACTGGTACACTCCTATGTAGTGATCCTAGAAAGCATTTTGGATCTCCACTTGATCTGTTCTAAGAGTAGACTGAGAGTCTCTCACCCGCAAAATCTGATTTTTCTTTTTTCTCTTAGTAGCACATGCATGAAAATATCTAGTGCTTCTATCCCCATATTAATACAAGTTTCTCTTAGCCCTCTACCTCCATTTAATATATTCTTGTTCTAGTAAACTTCCAATTTTACACTACAATCTCTTAATCAGCTCAACATTCTGTGGCCCCTCATTCTCTTGTAGTCTCTTGATATCTTCTAACTTCTCTCTAATCCACTTTTCATGAACTTGAAGTCTCCTCTTACTCCAACTAGATAGAGCCTTACTACACTCGTTAAGTGTAGATTGAACTCTTTCCACGAGGTGTATAGATGAGAGTCCCAAGCTCCATTCCTTACCAATAATTTTTCAACAATCATCATTTTTTATCCTGCTACCTTCAAATCTAAACATCCTCCTTCTCCTATGTTGCCTTATTCCTCATTACACATTGAAAATATTATCGGTTTATAATGGGAGCATCTAGCTGCCATACTTACAATGCTGACATCTGTATACAGCTCTTTCCAGGAAAGATTGGCCACTGCTCTATCCAATCTTTCCTAAGTGAAAATTCATCTACATGCTTGTTACTCCACATAAACAAATCTCCGTTACACCCTAGATCATGCAACTAATTTTCTTCTAGAGCAATCCTGAAGGAACCCATTTGGCTCTCTGGTTTGTCTTTGCCCCTTTTCTTCTTAGAATGAACCAGCATCTTGTTAAAATCCCCAATTTGGCACCATGGAATGTTCCCTCGATTAAGTCTAGACAACAAGTCCCATGACACTTTCCTTTTACTCACTTTTGGGTGACCATAAAATCCAGTCAAAAGCCATCTGAATCTTAGCCTCTCTTCAATGATCCTACCACTAATATGTCTCAAGGATATTGATATGTTAAAAATTATAAATTTTAAAATTGTAAATTTAAATTTAAAAAGAAAACTAATAAAATGGATCTTATACGTAAGTAAAATTAAATGTCCACGTAGCACCACTCTTCTAAAATTACTTATTCTATCTATTTTGCTTCTTTCTAATATATAATCATAATTGGCCGAAAGTCCAACTGTCTTGATTGATGAATTAAGACCGTTGTATGAACCATTTGAAGGGGTTAAGGGTGCGAGCTGTCTAATGAGAAAAGGAAATTATTTGGAGCATTTTGCACAAAAAAAGTCTCCTCCTTTGACTTGGCTAACAAAACTGAACAAATTTGTTTTCAGGTCATTTTAAATTTAGTAGACGCCCCCAGTTTTACGCTACTAGCTAGTTACTCCTTGTAGGCATATTAAATTCTTAGAGACTTCGTTTTTTTCTTGGAATTATTAAAGACTTTGAATATGTTGTGAATTAAATTATTTTGATGGGTCTATAAGCTTGAAATATGAAATTAAGGAAATATATTTATTATATCCCCTTCCAAGGAGAGTAAAACACAATATATTGGTTTTAGAATATTTGGTTGAGAAGTGCTACAAGTTTACAACCGCACATCCACAAAAGATCTCACAAAAAAAAAAAAAAAAAAAAAAAAAACCCAGAAGCTGGTATGTTTCATACGTTACTTTAGATTTACTTTACGATAAAAATAGTTTTACAATCAAACATACCATATCAAGCCACGTAAGTTTATTGGCTTATTTTGGTAAAATTTCTTTGTAATTAAAACATTTTTCTATTTAATATTGTCTTTCTAGATAATGTGTACCTCACATGAACATTTTATTAACATATTTTCTTTTTCTCTTCGAATTTAATAGAATTGTTTTGATTGTGATGCTTTTGCTAGAAATAAATTAAGGAATATAATTTATGGAAAATTCTATACATCACATTCACATTCCATTTTCTACGATGAGGTGGTATTGTCTATCAATCTTTATACTTATTTATTTATTTATTTAAATAAAGGATCATCCACTAGGGATAATAAAGGTGCCACATCTTATTTAGTGGGATAAAAGTGTGATCTATAACATTAGTCATAATTTATAAGTTCTTGGAAGAGGGATACAGATCCTCTTTAGTTTTTTTTTTTGTCTAAAATAATTAGATAATCCAATTCAAAAAGAGTAAAACACAATATGTACTGAGTTTTACAATACTAAATATTGTCTTTCCAGATCATGTAATCTCAGATAAACATAATATAATTTTTTCTCTCTTCAAGTCTGATGACAAAAAGGTGGAGAAAATCTCAATTTGGGAAAGGTAATATAAATAGAAAATCTCAATTTGAGTTTACTCAGTCAAAACCAATTGCTTATGGAAGAGAACAAAGAGATCACCAAGAAACAGAGGAAATAGAACTAGGGATGATCAGGTGGTAAAATGAAAATCAATAGGATTCGTGTGAAAACCTTTCTGAAAAAGTCATGAGTACCTTATATCTCATTCAAGATAGCTTGTTGCTTTCTAAGATTAGTCAACATTTATATGATTCGATCGATATATAAGAAAACGTACGTACAAGACATTATTTGATTTAGATTAATTATATATCATGCATGGCTTCGTAATAATTGGTCAATATATATGTCACTAATTTTTTTATTGGTGAAAAGAATTGGACTTATTAGATGGGGGGCCCTCCTTTTTAATCTTGAACTTTCTCCAATCTTCATGACCTCCTAATCCTCATCCCGGCTTTCATTTTCTTCGATTCCCATGTCTTTAATGTCTAAGGGTAATTATAATGAGCACTATCTTTATACAAATCTTATTATTTAAATAATATGTTGTTGGTGTGTTCTGTATACCGAATTAAAAATAAAAATAACTCAATTATAATTTGCACGTTACGTGTTACATCATGAATAGATTATGATTTTCTAAATTTGTCAAGTTATTTTGAAATTGTTAAGAGTTTTTGAGATCTTTGCTGTAATTTTCAAACTGAACCGTGCATCTTAATATTTTCAACATTCAAGAATTTACCATATTTATCACATGATTCACTCATCACGAGTACGTACGTTATAGCATTTACACGTACAGTATATTGTTTTAAAAGCAATAAATACTGAGTTGCTGGCATCCAAAGTTGAAATCTTTAGATTTAAAACTCAGATAGATATCAATCCGTAGAGGTATTATATATATTTTCTCTTCAAAATTAAGGAATTTAACGTACGTACGTATTAATTGAATTCTCCTAAACTTGGGATATATATATATATTTTGGTAATTGAGAGAAATCCAGTGAATTAATTAAAGAGCAAAATACAGGAAATGGAAAGTCAACATTCAGCAGTCAACCACTTTGAAAAGATGGTGTGTCTCTACTTAATTACTCCATTTTCTTTTGTTATTTTCCTGGGAAACCCAGTCCTCCACGCATTTAGCAAGACATCTTCACCTGATCTACACACAAAAGCCCACAACCTATGTACACAGCTTCTCTCACAAACAGCAGATTAATTTGCTCATTTCCTCTCATCTTTCCAAATCCTCCGTTATCGCAAACCCCACCATGTATTCCTCCTCCTCCTTTAGGCGATTTCTTGACGACGATCATGACGAGAGACCACCCTTTCGCCCCCGATATCATGATAGAAAAGTAAGTAGCGATTTTAATAGCAAGATCATGCTCGTGGCCATCGTTTCATTATCGGTGGTGATCTTGTTGGTTATTGCCTTGCACATATATGCGAGGTGTGTGCTACGCCGCCAGGCACGTCGCCGAACAGCCATCCGTCAATTGGGGTTAACCGTGGCTCATGCCCGCTCCAGCCAGCAACCCAAGACCGGACTCGATCCAACTGTCATCGCTTCGTTGCCCGTGTTTGTTTTCAAGCATAGGGATGATGCGGGAGATGATCATCATCATAGCGAGGATGATGCGTCGTCGACGTCTGCGACGGAGTGCGCGGTGTGTCTAAGCATTTTAGAGAATGAGGAAATGGCTAGGTTGCTACCAAACTGCAAGCACATTTTCCATGCGGAATGCATAGATAAGTGGTTGGGTTCACACTCGACGTGTCCCATTTGTCGAACCGAGGCCGTGCCCCTGCAGGTTCAGCCCGTGGCCCGCGAGGGTCCGGCTGGTCTAGCCGGAGGCATTACCGCTCCCACGGATCCACGTTTGGGCACTAGTTTGCAGAATCCTGGAGTTTCATACATGGCAGCAGGAACATCTGATGGTTGTAGCCTATCAACAGAAAAGGCTAGCGGTTCAACCTCACGATTAAACTCATTCAAAAGGATTCTTAGTAGGGAAAGATCTTCCAGAAGAATTCATTCTTGCAGCGGTGAAGACGACGCCATAGAAGATTTAGAGAGACAGTAAGTAATTAATTTTCAGGTAATAATTAAGACGGTAGTTCTTTTTTTCCTTGGAAAAATACATGATTTTCCATTTCAATTATATGTGAGTGATCAGAGAGATACAATTGGCTCTAACCGAATATATAGATCTGGAGCCAATCATGATACATACATACATACATATATATATATATATATATTTATATATATATATATTATATTCAACAATAGTGTACGTTGTCAGACTTTTTTGAATCTCTATATACTTCTGCAGAAATTGAGAGAAAAATAAAAAGGTTCAGAGACTTGTTATTATATATATACATGATTGTTTATGAAATATTATTGCTTGGTCAAAAGAAGACGTGATGGATGTTTGGTAACCTACAAGGTGGATAATAAAGATAATTATAACTGGCAATATAAAATATGGGCATATAATATAAATTAGGTGCTCCCCATGTGATCATGATCAAGTGCTAGTAATTAATTATGCTATAAAAATAAAATCGACCGCCCGATGATTTTAAGGTTTTTTTTTTTTTGTTGTTGAGACATAAGTTATATTCATGTACATGACCTTTGGGATACGTATTGATTTGCTCAACTAATAATGAAAAGAATCAATCGGTAATAGAAAATATATATAGATAGATAATCAATTGTTGATGAATCGATGATGATGATCTGTTTATCTTTGATTCTGCCTGGTCCTGTACACACGTCTTCGATCTTAATTTAGAGATTAATCCTGATTTAACTACAACATATATATATAGAGGGTTTTGTTGCTATTAATTCTTCTTATTTTTTAAATTTGATCTATTATTATTTTTTTTTTAAATGATCGAGGGACAGTACTGTATAGACTATCAAGAACCGAGGAATAAAGGAAACGTTTTCACACAATCTTAGATATATAGAGGAAATAATGGTTTTTGAAACGGCATAATTAATATCTTAATCAGTACGTACTTGCTTGGTACATACGTGGTAATTCACGGTTGATATTTTTAGATGCAGTCGTAGTTGGTGTGAAATATTGACCATATTGTGAATAATTAATCCTAACAGTATCGTTTGACCCTTAATTCACGTGGAAATTCATTATTCAAAGTTCAAACTTTGAAAAACTACACAAAGATCAGGAGTTTAATTAGTCTCATGAAACAAAGCCCATAACTTGTAATTATTAAATTGACTCTCTAGTAGTTTAATTTAGCTGTTAAAGTTCAGTCTACTATTACTCAAATAATGACGACATTAATGTTGGTGATCTTAAAAGAAAAACAAATATATATGTATGATATATACGTGATTTACATCCACCAGTGGTACGTTATACAGGCATATATTATTAATTTAATTAATTATTTAAGGATTTATTTGATTAGAAAAAGTGCTAGCTTGTGGCATCTTGCAGTTTAGGCTTCTCTTGTTCGACTTTCAAGATGCTATTATGATTATGTTCAGATAAATAAATAAAAAATCACGTATTATTTACCCCTCATGCCCTTTTCCATATTAGAAAGAAAAAACATACAATTTGAGTTAGGTTATGGTGTGTCAAAACAGAATCAAAAGAAAACTCAATGTGATACAAATGATTTGTTGGAATTTGAAACCCAGTAAAGTTTGACTCAAATTGTCATAATGTGATGGCATGGGTGTGAACACATGCAGTTGTATTAGACTAATTTTGCGGGCGGAAAGGAAATGGTACAAGGAACCTTTTGTGGGCTATTAATATTCTAATAGTTTGACCCAGCTCGTAAGTTGTAAATGCTGAGGGGAAGAAAAGACTGGAAAATCAATGCATGATCGCAAACAAGGGAATTCCCGTTTTGTGCGAGAGAAATATATTTACAGTGATTGTGTAACTATTGCTTATTTTTATAAAAAAATTAGTAAATATAGAATTTATATGAAAAAATTGAGTTTTTAATAAAATAACTTATTATTTTCAAAATAAGTGTACGACTTTTGTACAATCTATTGATTATATTTAGCATACTCTTTATGTAAAGGGGTCCTACCATGACTACAATATGTTAATTCTAGGGTGCAAATTGCACATGACGTCTTCGTTGAACTGCTACAAGTTCTTAAATGGCAATAGAGTTTCCATAACAATTAGAGCAGGTTGAGGACCAAATTACATTTTCATCCTTACAAGAATATTAAATGCAACAGAGACAATGTCAACATGCGCCCCTAAATTTGATTGATAGATGACAATCTCAAAATAGATGGAGAAACAAGTTGTGGAGGGACCAATAAAGGGTTGAGTTATTGTTCGAACCATAGAACTTAGTGTGAAAAGAAATAGACATATAAAATGTGCCTTACAATGTTTATTGAGTATTAATGCTGCCACTTTAAATATTATCACGCCTTATCTCATTTTATCTCAAAATGAATCCAAAATCAATTGAGGAGGGAATATCACATAATAAGCCTTGAAACCCATCGAGAAGGGGCAATCCCAAAAGGGCCTCGACCTCAAAAATTTATACTACCTACCAAAAAACTTGGTAGGTAATTAACTAGGAAGATCGCCTCATCCCAAAATAGAGATTGAGGCCAGTGGGAGGAAAGAAACCCACGGCGTGTAATCTTTTGTTTGCGAATACAACTTGAATTTAAAATGTTTTCTATAATTTGATGGCTCTGCAATATTTGAGATTGAAAAATTTTATACATTATACTATCATTTCATTTTCATCCTACTATGTAAGATGTGACACATTTATCACTATTAGATGATCCTTTATTGGATGATTATTTATTATGTAATAGTGATAAATGTGCTACATCTTACATAATGGGATAAAAGTAAAAGGAGAATGGGGTGTATAGCATTACTCATTCGAGATTATTGGTCCAGTACTCAAAGTTATTAAATCAGTGAAATGATAACTTGCTTCATGGCCAACATATATATATATATATAGAACAAGTTTTATAGGCTACATGGGAAATCTTTCCAAATTACCATCAATCAATCTCCTTCCAAGTTTAGTAATTTGGTCAATTAATTTTAGACTAGTCTCAAATTTGTTCTTCAGTTCAGTTTTCAGTCTTTTTAGTTGATGAATAATGCCCCTTTTATTGAATATAAAGAAGTCTTAATATTTAAGACAATTAATTTTATGTCATAAGCAAAAAATTACCCAGAGAGAGAGATCAGAGAGGAACAATGAACCATATAGCCTTCCAATTAAGATACCACATATTTTACAAACCAACCCCTAAAGGAATAAATCAACATCGTTGCATTAGAGTGTAGATATATAATCCACCTCCCAGATAGCAAACCTCAAGCTTGTGGTTTCTTGCGAAGTCAATATTTTCCCACGTAGTTAAGAAAGGGACTTGAACAAAAACAAAAACCAAATGCTGACTTCTGAACTTCAACTATGGTGTGAAAATATTGACAAACCATGCATAAGTTTACATCACATTCTTTTTCCATCATTTCACTCTAATGTTCAATAATTTTAAAATTATTCTATTCTCAAACTGGTATGTAGATCACACCATTCATATCACTTAAACGGTAAAATTTTATTTATAAAACTCAAATTTTAAAATTTATCTTCTCAATAAAATTATGACATGTGAGTACTTTAGTAAATGCACTTTATTAGATGGTACTGGCTGGGACAATGTGTGCAGGCGGACGTTAGCAAGAGAGTTGGAAAATACTGGAGCATGGAAACAACAATCTTTTAAGTTAGGGAGAGATTCAGTGCGAGGCTGTGTTTGGGTAATGGAAGTATCTCAGCACTTCTCAACACTTCTCGTACGGATGAGAATACTTCACATGCCAAACAACATTTTTGTATTTTCAAACATATCTCAGCATTCCTCTCTCTACACAACATAGACACTGTTTGCACTCTCAACACAGTGTTTCATCCATTTCAGTCGAGATCATGTCAACGTGCGATGGAGAGGAAGAGGGAGAGGGAGGTTCGTGGTGGCTGGGTCTGTGAGAGGTGGTTGCCGGTGTGAGGTGGTGGAGGTGGGGTCACCTGGGTGGCCGCGTACGGCGGCCCAAGTGGACAGAAACTACCGAAACCCATTTCGGTTTGGTTACCGCAAGGGAGAGAGAACGCTGAGCATGGAGGAGATTAGTGATAGCTAGGGGAGTCGCCGGCGTGAGAGGAAGTCGTCGGTGGTGGCGGTGAGGCCGGGTGGTCGCGTATGGCTGCGTAGGTGGAGAGAATCGGGCCACACCTATTTCGGTTGGGTTACCGCAGGGGAGAGAGAGAGAGCCGCGTGTGGGTGAGATTGGTGGTGGCTGGGGGAGTCGCCGGTGGTGGCAGTGAGGCCGGGCTGGGCTGAAACCCATTTTGGGCGTGGCTTTGAATCGGGCAGAAGAGAGAGAGAGAGTGTGTGTGTGTGTGCGAGGAAAGAAAAAAAAATACTATAATATTTATCACTATTATATATATAAATAAAATCATTATAATATTTATCACTATTATATATAAATTAAAAATAAAATCATTATAATATTTATCACTATTATATATAAAAATAAAATAAAATCATTATAATAAAATCACTATAATATTTATTACTAAAAATAAAATTACTATAATATTTATGGGACCCACACATTTTTCAATTATCTATCAAAAAGTCAACAACTCAACATACTTCATACATCCAAACAACTCAAACTACTTTCAATATGACCCACAAACTCACTCCAATCTCTACTCATAACTATTCACAACACTTCTTAACACTTCTCACTATCCAAACTAAGCCAAGTCATTACAACTTTCTCAAATTTTTTAATAAAATATAATAAACAAGTCAGTTTTTTCAAATTTTAAAACAATAATAATATTAAAAAATAATATTTTAATAATATTTTATTTAACTTTCAACTTTCATTTAAAACCATCTAATTTTATCCCACTATTCAAACGAGGCCTAAAGTTGTTGCAAATAATGTTGGCCTCCATTAGGTGGTGTAAAACGTCCTTGCACACCACATCCGATTTAAAGATAATCTCAATAAACTAATACAACATCAAATGGGAACAACATAGAGACTAACCCAAAATAGCCCCTCCCTCCCTAAAGGCCACCACGCCCTCCGCTGCTTGCTCGTGGGTGACTCACTCAAAAATGAGCAGCACAAAGGCTATCCCAAGTGCAGGAGTATGTCGCGTAATAATTAGGAATAAATTCCTAGATCGTCTCCTCAGGGAAAATGCTTAAAAATCAAACTCATGAAAGGAGTGAAAATATTTACGATGAGAGAATAAAATTAAAGTGATGATATGTACAATGAATGTGGGAGTGCAATGGAAATGAAAATTTACTAGTCATGGACTAGATTCATGTTTGTTGGTTTTGAGTGAACGATGAAAAGTAAGAAATAAAAATGCAAGATAGTAAATTAAAATTGCTGGAAATTAAATAACTTAAATTTAAAGGAACAAGAAAATTAAATGACATAAATTTAAATTGCAAGAAATTAAAAATGCGAGAAAGTTAAATGACATAAAAATAAATTGCAGGAAATTAAAAGTGCGAGGAAATTAAATGACATAAAAATAAATTGCAGGAAATTAAAAGTACGAGGAAATTAAATGACATAAATTTAAATTAAGTGAGGACATGAATTGTAAGGAATAAACTTGATGTTTGGGAATGGAGACTGCGTTCTCCAACCCAAAAATCTGAGTTTCCAATGTAAGGAATAAATCTGATGTTTGGAAATGGAGACTGTGTTCTCCAACCCAAAAATCTAAACTTCCAATTAAAATGAACTCTCAACTAAAATAAACTGTACTCTCAACATTTCTCAAATAGGACTGAAAATTTATTTACTAAACAAACTCAAGACTGGAATTTAAGACTTACAAAAATAAAATTTACTGGACTATAAATTATAACTGATTTCTGAAATGATAAATGAATTACACAAAACTAACATTTGAAAAATAAAAACTGATTGAAAAAAAACTCTCCACTATTTTTTTCTGAACTCTCACTCTAATTTCACACTAAAATCTCTCTAACTCCTGACTGACTCTCCCTCTCTGACTTTAATTTCCTACTGCATCCTAACATCTCCCTAACATCTCACACTCATTTCCGTCTGCCTCCAAACCCTTATATAGGCTTCAAAATAAATCACTGTTGCTTGTGTCCGCGCTGCCCATGTGCGTTTGTCTTGTTTCGCATGCTTTGTTTTATTTTATTTTACTTTTCTTCCGCTCCGTCCGTCTCTCTCTTTCTTTCTGTTCTTTCTTTTCTTCTTCTCCTTTCTTTTTCTTTTCTTTCCACTTCCAGCGTGCTCGTCCGCTTTCTGCCATCGCGTGCATCTGCTCTGCACCAGCGTCTTTCTTTTCTTTTCTTTCTGCTTCTTCTTTCTTTTCTTCTTCTCCTTTCTTTTTCTTTTCTTTCCGCTTCCAGCGTGCTCGTCCGCTTTCTGCTTCCTTCTCTTTTCTTTTCTTTTTTTTCTTCTTCTTTCTTCCTTTCTTTCTCTCTTCCCTACCGTTTCGTCTCTCCTTCTCCGTGTGTCTGCTTCTGAAGCTTTCCATTTCTTTTCTTTTCCCGCATGCATGTTTCAGATGGAGGTTGCATGCATGACCCGCAGCTGGTGGCTTCGGAGGAGGGCCGTAGGTGATGGGCACGGCTGCTCTTGCAGAGGACCTGTTGCAGCGTCGTTACTGAGAGAGAGGAGTGAAACAGAGAGGTAGAGAGAGTGCTGAGCTAGAGGGAGAAGTGGTGGCTGGCTGATTTCGCATGGCCGTGGATGCTGGGCAGTGGCACACGGTGGTCGTTTCCTGGACGTGGAGGAGCGGTGCATGGACAGTGCGGTGGAGTTACGGGACTGGTTCACGGCTATGCATGATGAAACATTGCGGAAGTTTACGTGAAGGTGTAGTGGCTTCGGAGATGGCGTTGCCGTGTGTGGGTGGTGGTTGAGAGGTTCTCCGGCGTCTTCTGTTGACTGCTGGCGGCCAACGGAGATGCATGGTGGCGTGGAGACTGCGCACGGCTGGAGCTGCTCAGCACTGTGCATGGAGTGGTGCTGTCGTGAGGTTGAAGATGACGCAAACGACGTGTCGTTTCTATCCTTAGACAAAACGGCACGTCGTTTAGCGTAAATGGTGAAACGAGTTCAGTGCAAAACGACATGTCGTTTAGTCAGCGCAGAAAAACAAAAAATAAAAATAAAAAATAAAAATAAAAATAAAAATAAAATAAAATAAAATAAAAAGTTAAATGAAATAAAACAGGCAGAATAAATAATAATATAAAAAAATAAAAATAAAATAAAACTTAGAAAAGGAAAATAAATAAATAAATAAAATAAAAGTAGACTAAAATATTAAAAGTGTGTTGTGCATGTGAAGAACTTATTGCCCAAATAAATCACAAGTTATAAAATCAAGCATAAACTATGCTTTTAATCAATTTAATTCACAACTTGGATTTATGCGTCTTAATTAATTTTTCCATCTAAAACCAATGATAGAATAATAAAACAATTAAAAATATATTGGTTTTAAATGTGTAAAATATGCAATAATGCAGCTCAATCA
>QEOT01002511.1:291844-317813 GCA_003123785.1 Pterocarya stenoptera | reverse complement strand
CATTGTGCAGTTAAAGTTTTGACATTGCAATTCGAAGAAAGGTTAAACCATGGAATGTTCCCTAAGGCCCTATCCAATTTTTCTTTGGTGAATTGTGCTCCATCTTTTTTATTACTCTAGGTGAAGTGATCCCCCTTGAAGGATATTTCAGTAAGGCCACAGTCCTCAATTGCAACTCCGAAGTTTTCTATCAATCTGTAGGGTCTTTCTACTACACCCATTTTTGCATGTTGGAAGCAAATTTCATTGAAGTCTCCAAGGCAGACCCAAGCCTGAGTAGTACATGGTTTCAAGGCTCTTAATAGGTCCCAACTACTTGCTCTTTTGTGTGCCTCGGGGTGACCGTAGAAACCTGTGGGGGTGAAGGACTGGTTCCACTCAAAGTTGAGCACCTCTACTGATATGTGATATCTAGTGTAAGACAATAAATTGACAACAAGATCCTCTTTCCGAAGCAAGGCTATACCTCCACTAAGACCCTTGCTGTCTACTGTGAAAATATTGGAAAAAGCACATTGTTTATTGATATGTTCCACCTTATATCTGTTGTATTTTGTTTCCATAAGGAAGACAAAGTGTGGGCTCTTATGACGCACCAAATGGTGTAGTTCTCAAACTATCTGAAGGTTCTCAAGCCCTTGGCAGTTCCGACTAAGGCATTTGATTGTGTTTGGTGGGGCTACCTAGTAGCCACCACCTGAGTAAGTGACTGAATCTGTCCCTTAGCATTGGGCAGTACCTTGGATTTCTTGGCTTTTGGAGACTGAGGGGTAGGATTCAAGGAGTTTGTGGATGCCAATCTCTTGGTTCCTCCTCTAGTAACAAGGCCTCCATCCACATTGTTGGTAGATACTTCATGGGCTAATCTCTTCAAGGTTGCTCTCTTTTTTTGTCCTGTCTTTAAGGTGGTGTAGCAGGTCTCAGGGGGGTCGGGATCTATCTCATCCACCAAAATTGGAGGGTTTGACCTTAGCTAGGGGTCCTCTCCCCAGCTGACATGTTAATGTAATTTGTCGAGACATTATTAGTCAAGGAACATTTTGAGACATTTGGTAGTGTTGTCTTGTTTCCAGGAAAAGCACCTATATTCTCGTTAACCAAGGCTTCAAGTTGGGTGTAAAGTGCAGGCTGCTGGCCTTGTGTGGGGACAAAAGCTAGATTTGAGGAGTAACTTTTGGAATTTATGTCCCTTGGTTGACTAAAGGTTTCCTTTTCTGTTAATGGGTTCTTGGTTGGAAAGAAACATGGAAAGGGAGTTGTGGGGGTCACACCTTCCTTGATTGTTGCCTGAGCTTCTGGAAGGATGTCCTCCCTACCAGAGAACTTTCCTAGACTGTTATGCTCCTCCTCCTCCGTCGTTGACTGTTGGCCTGATGCTGCTCCTGGTTGTGCATTCTCAGATAGGACCCCGTATCTCTTGGATTCCTTGATGCAGGATTTTGGTGCTCCGGCCCTTAGCCAAGAACCAAATTGCATTGGCTCGTTATCACTTCTTGTATACAAGGAACAACCCCTTCCTTTATGAACTAAACTCGAGATAGCCATTGATGCATGGACAAGGAGATTAACAATTATAATTGGATTATCGAGGGATTTAATGCTATTTATATGGCGTTATCTTCTAAAGAATTTAAAATAATTTCCATGTGTGAGGTGGCTAAAGAAGCTTGGGATATCTTGAAAGTCATGCATGAGGGAACAAGAAATGTAAGAAATTCTAAATTGCAATTACTAACTTCAAAGTTTGAGGATATTAAGATACTAGAAGACTATAGTTGTAATGATTTTATGCTAAACTTAACGATATTGTAAATTTCAAGTTCAATCTCGGTGAGAAGGTGGAGGACTCAAGAGTTGTGAGGAAGATCCTAAGATCTTTGCTTGAAAGATTTTGCCCAAAAGTGACTGCCATAGAGGAAAGCAAGGATTTGGAGGCAATTAGGATAGGTTTGGTACACAAAACAAAACACAAAATTTTCATCTCATCTCATCTCATCATTACACATTTTTCAAATCTCCATATAAAATATAATAAACAATTCAACTTTTTCAAATCTCAATACAACTTTTTCAAATTCCAATTCAACTTTTTCAAATCTTAAAACTAAAAAATAATATTTTAAATTTTAAAACAAAACACAAAATTCTCATCTCACCCCCCAAACCTATCCTTAAGGTTGAAGAACTAGTAGGTTTCTTACAAAACTATGAGTCTTCACTTCCTCAAATAAGAAAATGTAAGTCCGTTGCTCTACAAACTGTGACAGAAGATCATGAAGTTTTTTCTAATGAGGAGAATCTAAATGATGAGGATATAGTGCTTATTGCTAGAAAATTCAGAAAATTCTTGTTTAAGAAAAGGGTAAATGGAAAGCAAAAGAGAGGTAATGAATTCTTTGCTAAGAAAAATGATTTTGAAAAATGGAATAAAGAGAAATCTGAGAAAAATGATAAGGTTCACTGGCATGAATGCTCAAGTTATGGTCACAAAAGGATTTAATGCCCAAACTTTAAAAGGAATAAAAGAAAAGCACTTAATGCCACACTGAGTGACAACTTAGATTCTGAAATTTTCAGTTCAACGTCTGAGGATGAAAGTTCATTTATAGCCTTTTCTCCTGTTATAGTTGAATTCTTGAAATTATGCTAACAAAATCTTAAAGTGATGATGATGAAAGTGACTCGGTGGTAGCTCTAGTTGTGACTGATCATGAGCTAAGTTTACTAGAAACCTGTAATGATTTATGTGATGAGGTGGTCAAGCTAAAAAAAACTAAATAAGAAGTTGTACAACAAGCTCATAGTGGGGGAGAATGAAAAGAATAATTTGTCCAACGGATTAAACATTTATGCGATTGAAGTATCAAGATTGAGTACTCAAAGAGGAGTACTTGAGAAGGAATTGGAAAAAGTTCAAGAATAAAAGAAAAAAGCTGCAACTCAGAAATTAGATGAGATGTTGAGCTTTCAAAACTGGTTTTCGGTACATGACTTCCCAAAGCTAAGAACTTCAAGCCTCATCATCCACTGCCACTTCATCGGAAGGTATTACCTTTATTAAGGAAGCCAAGGTGAGGATGCTCCAAAGAAAGCTCTGTCAAATTATAACATTCTGAGAGCCTCTTATGAAAGATCAACGTCAACAAAGCTTAATTGAGGTTAGTTTGAAGGTAATTTTATTCCTACTTGTCATCATTGTAGTATTCTTGGCCATATAAGGCCACATTGCTTTAACTTGAAAAAAGTGTAGGAAAAAAATGAAAAAGAAAATCTACAAGAAAGGAAAAGAATTTAGAAAATAAGGTTGATGACTTGAGTCATCAAATAACAACCATCAGTCATAAACTTGGTGAACTAGCAGATTTCTGTCTTCTCAACAAAGGAAAAAATATGCAAGGTGATATGGACAATACCAAACTCAAAGCTTAATGGATGAGTAAAGAGGATGCCGTGTGTTTAGTTGCTCACACAACATTCAAGTCAATGGAAAATTGCTTGTGGTACCTGGACAACGCTTGCTCAAGACATATGTCAGATGATAAAGCTCTATTCAAGAAGATTGAGTCCACAAGTGGAAGAACCGTGACCTTTGGAGATGGGAGCAAGGCAGTAATTGAAGGAAATGAGAGTATTGAAATACCTAGACTATCTATTCTTCATAATGTTTTATTTGTAAGTAGCCTTAAGGCTAATTTACTTAGCATTAGTCAATTTTGTGATGATGATCTCTTTGTGTAGTTTTCAAAGGATGAATGCAATGTCTATAATCAAACTGGAGATTGGGTCTTGAAGGGCACTAGAACTTCAGATAATTTCTATGGAGTCTCCTCAACATCAAATTTGTGTTGCCACAGAGTTTTATTAGATGAAGCCAAGCTTTGGCATCAACGTCTTGGTCACACCAACCTAAGAGACTTGTAAAAAATCTCCAAAAGAGAAGCAGTAGCTGGGTTACCAAAGTCTCTAAAAGCTAAAAAAGGTGTGTGAATCATGTCAAGAGAGAAAGCAAACAAGATGTCAACACAAGAAAATTTCAGATATTCTCACCTCTCCGCCTCTTGAGCTACTTCACATGGACTTGATGGGTCCAACACAAACCTAGAGCCTTGGAAGGAAGAAGTGCATCATGGTTATTGTGGATGACTTTTCCAGATTTACTTGGACCATACTTCTAAGGGAAAAATCTGAAGCATTTGACCTTGTCAAGAAGTTGTTCAAGAGACTACAAATAGAGAAGTGCCTTTCTATCTCAAGAATTCAAGAGATTACTCGAACGATGTTGAGTAGCAAAAAGATGGCCTTATACTTTTTGGGAGAAGCCGTGGACATGGCAAGCCACATTTTGAATAGAGCTGTCTTTAGACCAGGGAATAAACATACCCCATATGGGTTGTGGAAGAACAAGAAGCCCACTGTTAAATATTTTAGAGTCTTTGGCAGCAGGTGCTACATCTTGCTTAATTGGAAAAGTTCACATAAATTTGAAAGCAAGATTGATGAAGGGATATTCGTTGGATATTCCTCAAATAGCAAAGCTTATAGAATCTACAACATATGTACAAAAACTGTTATGGAATCTATAAATGTGGCTGTAGATGATATTTCAGCCAAGACCACAAAAAGGGAACTTGAAAGCATGAGAGAGTTAGCCCAGGCCACGAAAGAGAATTCTTAAAAGCAGAATGATGCAGGCCATGTAGAGCAAACACCTCTAGATTCTCTTCCTCTACATGACAAAGAACCCTCCTCGAGGATTAGTCATAATCATCCAAGAGAGAACATTCTTGGTGAGCTTGATGAAGGAATGAGACTTAGCAAAAGAGTTCCAAATCAATTTTTTTTGTGTGTTATTTGTCGCAGGTAGAACCCAAGAAAGTTGAAGAAGCTTTAAGTAATGAAAGTTGGGTGAGCACCATGCATGATGAACTTCATCAATTCGCAAGAAATGAAGTATAGGAGTTGGTTCCTAGACCTGAAAATACAATATCATTGAAACCAAGTGGATCTTCAAGAAGAAGTCTGAAGAGTAGGTTACCATAATTAGAAACAAAGTAAGACTTGTTGCACAAGGCTATACACAAGTAGAAGAGATTGATTTTGGTGAAACTTTTGCCCCTGTTGCACGTTTAGAATTTGTCCGCATATTGCTTGCTATAGCTTGTCATCTAAATTTTAAGTTATATCAATTGGATGTTAAGAGTGCATTTTTAAATCAGCTATTACAAGAAGAGGTATATGTAGAATAACCTAAAAGATTCATTAATAACCTCTACCCTGATCATGTTTATAAGTTAAAGAAGACACTCTATGGATTGAAACAAGCACCATGAGCTTGGTATGAAAGGTTGACAACTTACTTACTTGAGCATGGTTTCACTAGAGGACAAGCTGATATGACTCTTTTCATAAGAAAATCAAGTAAGCAACTTCTCATTGCTCAAATTTATGTAGATGATATTATTTTTGGAGCAACCCTTGACTCACTCTCCCATGATTTTGCTACTGACATGAAATCTGAGTTTAAAATGAGCATGAGAACTTTTTAAGAAGTTTGGAATGGAAGGAAAGAGTCATGCAAGAACTCCTATGAGCACTTTAGTAAAAATTAGCACAGACCCTACAGGTAAGATCATTTATCCGACACTCTATAGAAGCATGATAGAGAGTTTACTTTATATTACAGCAAGTAGACCTGATATAGCTTTTAGTGTGTGTGTGCTAGGTTTCAAGCTAATCTTAAGGAATCACATCTTACTGCAATAAAAAGAATCATTAAATATCTAAGTGCAACTGTAGATTATGGGATTTGGTATTCTAAGGACACTAACTTGACACTAGTTGGCTATTCGGATGCTGATTGGATTGGAAATGCAGGTGACAGAAAAAACATGTCTGGAGGATGCTTTTATGTAGGTGGAAATCTGGTTGCTTGGATGAGTAAAAAGTAAAATTCCATCTCCTTGTCTACAGCTGAAGTCGAGTAGCAGCAGGAAGTTGTTGCACACAACTTCTATGGATGAAAAAGATGCTTGAGGACTACGGGTTCTCTCAAGATACCATGAAAATTTATTGTGATAATTCTAGTGCAATTAGTATCTCAAAAAATCATGTCCAGTACTCTAAAACCAAGCATATAGACATTAGACATCATTTTATTAGAGACTTGATCGAGTAAAAAATTGTGTCTTTTGATCATGTGTCCACCGAGCATCAATTGGCTAATTTGTTTACAAAACCTTTAGATGGGTTAAGGTTTAAATTTTTAAGGAAAGCCATTGGTGTGTGTAACATTAAGTGAAAGCTGCACTACTCACTTGTATTTAAATTTCTGCACTTCAATAGGTTAGAACATGCATTTGTTTCTTTTTATGTTTCACTAGTTTGCTTAATTAAATTATTTTGCTTTGATTTGTATCCTAGATCAGGTGGATTTCTAGTTAAGCAAGGTGCAAGCTTCATGTGTATGCCAAGCTTTGAGCATTCAGGTCCTTAAATAGTCAGCTCCTTGGATTGAAGCAATTTTTCTATTGTGCATCTCACTTTGTGTGTGCCAACCTTATGGTTAAGCAAACAAAGTCACCTTATTATGCACCATGAGGAACCTAACCTTACCCTCATTATCTTTATTGTTTATTAAATTAAGAGATGCTCACAAAAAAGGGGAGTTAATGCCTTAAATTGATTAATACTAGTTGAACCTAGTACTAAAGGGAAGAGATCTCCCCTTGCCAAGCATAAAGGTTGATCCATATAGAAAAAGCCAGTGTTTATTCATGGCGGAAAAAAGCGAACACTTAACACGGATTTGTCCTCTAAAGTCCTTATAGACAAAATTGTTGCTCAAATCATTGTGGAAAAAGATGAGCAATACAACAATGGACATGACAAGGGCATAAATACCTTGTGCTTGAAGGAGGTACTTTTTCAAGTATCTAGGCCCTAGCATAAAGTTTTAGTTTTAAGAAAGAAGACAACCCCTTGGGAGTATCTAAAAGAAAGAAAATTAAAAAAAATTTGGGGGGGGGGGGGGGGGGAAGAAAATAAAAATCTATGTTCCTCACTCACACACTCACGTGCACTTTGGTTGATCACCTAATGACGTACAAGCCACCATGGTGAAGGCTACAAATGGGAAAGTGCATCTCCTTTTGTGTGTGGATAGTGTGAGTGACATGATGTTTGGACAAATGCTACACTTGAGGCATGAGCATTGCTTAAATTACTAAAATTTTGATTAAAGTTTTTGTGAGATAAATAGTTTTTTATCCTCCATTTTTTCTATTTTTTTTAGTTTTGTTGGTGGTGCATTATTTATTTATTTATTAAAAAAAAGGGTAGAAGTGTTTTT
Organism: Pterocarya stenoptera; assembly: GCA_003123785.1. Classification (NCBI taxonomy): domain Eukaryota; kingdom Viridiplantae; phylum Streptophyta; class Magnoliopsida; order Fagales; family Juglandaceae; genus Pterocarya; species Pterocarya stenoptera. The sequence goes on along the minus strand of QEOT01002511.1, from coordinate 310,465 downwards.
GGTACCAGTGGGACTATGAGACATAGGCTCTGAGTAGGGACTTAGTGATAAGGGGGATAAGGCTCGTGCTTAAATCAGTTATCCCTTAAGTGACTTAAGTCACTCAAGGCAAGTGATAAGCCCGAACCCCATCACCCCCTATAATCACTCTCTTATGCAACCACTCCGATCACCCACGTCTTTCTCCATTTTCATTTGCTCTAACCCATTTCAAGTGCTTATCCTTCTAGTTTGTTGGTTCGAAATTGCACAGACCCTCTAATCCACATGATTCTTACTCATGGTAAGTGCTCTATACATATATTATCTCTTCCTCCCCTAGCTCTAGGGTTTGGTGCATACTCATTTGTGAAGTTGTGGTGTTTGGTTTGATTTGTGACTTGAGATTTGGGATCTCTTATGGTAGATATGTGAACAAATGTACTATGTGAGTTGGGTCTGCATTGGATATGTATTTAGGAAGGGTTTTTGGTGGGTTGGTGCACTATGCATTTCAGTTTTTATGTCATACCCACCAGGTGTTTGATTTTTTGACTCAAACAAATATTCTCCCGCATTTGTCAATTTCTTTACATTCATTCATGCTCATTTATTATTTGAATCACATTGTATTGGTTTGATTCTGATGAAGAGGATGGTTTTGGGTAAGTTCATAACTTGGGTCATTCGGGTTTTATGGAATAAATATCAAGTGAGCAACTTTATGCCTCAAACAGTTAGCCTCAAATATTTGCCCTGTACTTGACATGCAGTCACTCTCATATGTTAGGGTTGTAGATATGCATGGCTGAGATATGTTCAAAGGGGGTTAGGAGGGCCTAATATGAGACTTGTACACTGTTTGTATCCTAGCACTTATCCAGTTCTATATTATTTCTGACTTGTACATTGTGTGCTTTTCAGATGAGGTTTAAGGAATAGGCTAAAAGGAAGGTGAGCTCTCCAGGCCCCTCGCCTAAAAGTTCATCTAATGAAAGGGAACCTCTTGTTTTGACTCCTCAAATTGAGGACACCTCAGTCCATTCACGTAAGACAAGAAAGCAAATCTCTTTTTCAGTGCTTCACTTCACCCAAAGCTGAAGCAACAGATAAGACCATATTCTCTCACAAAACAGTATTGGGTGAGAGAGAGGTAAGCATAAATGAGTTTCCCTCACCTGATTTTGAGCTCATCAGTCATGTATTTGAGGAGCGAAAATGGGAGAAACAGACGCTCCCCTCACCCATGGATCCCCTCACCCACTCCATGGTTAGAGGTAGTGCGTGACTTTTACTCCAACATTGCACATTTTAATTTGGATGTCCATAGCATTACTTCCATAGTGAGGGGGACTACGATTGACATAACCCCAATCTGTTATAAGAGAGTTGTATGAACTCCCTAAGGTAGATGCACCTAGGTATCCATACAAATGGTTGGGGGCTCCAACAAAGGTAGACATGCGCAACCTTTGTGCTGGCCCCCAAGGCCCAAAGTGGAATCCCAAAGTACATCAAATGCCTCTTCATGTTATGCTCCCACCATATAGATTGCTGGCCAAGATTGTGCTGACGAATCTGTGGCCTATCATTGACACATTGAGCTCCCTTCGGAGAGGGCACACTTCATGTATGCTTTGGCTACGAGGGTCTCTATAGACTTCCCCAAGACATGCTATTGACATCATCCATCCCTCCCATGTGAAGAAAGAGTTGAGCTTGCCCTTCGGTGGTTTAATAACTAAACTGGCTATGATAGCTGATTAAGTGGAAATAATGTGGAAATTAAGCATAAAAGCTAAGGGTTCTGTTCTGAAAAATGGGTACATATGCTTATTTACACATTAAATTCACAACAAGGTAATATAAGGGTAATCTGGGAAATCATGCACAAAATGAACAGCTGCACCAAACTCACACACGCACTCGACACTTAGAAGAAAAAAGATTGTTGGTTTCTCTCAAACTCGTAACCTCCTTTCTCTGCTTTGCATCTCAGGCTTCACACCGTAGATCCACATGAAATTGGAGAGAGAACGAGCAGGAGTACTAGAGAGAGCAACAACCTGGAGAGAGAAAGAGGCATGAGCATTAGAGGAGGAAGAAAAGCTTAAAAAGGGGCCCAAGACGTGCGATGGGGGAATCGGGTTTTACTGGAAGATTCCAAAAATACTCTGAGTTTTCAGTTTCTACCTTTAGGGATTTCGTTTCTTTCTTTTCCTGGAATGATGATTTGGTATTTTCATTTGATAGATTGTTCATTTTCTTACCGGATGGAGGAGTAATCTTGTGACCTAGGTCGAAGGGAAACTTTGAATAGTTGGATTTTTGGTTGGCAGTTTTGTTCCTCTCGGTTTTAGTTGTGTTCTCCATAAATTTCTGTTATCCTCATAGGCACTGGGATTAGGGTTTCTCTTCATCTTCTTTGATTCATCGTTGATTGAATGCATGATGGATGCTTAAGAGATATAGACCCTAGACCGAGTTATATGTTGATTTTTAGGTTGATAAGAAATCTTTTGGAGTTTGATCTGTCGATATTTTGTTAATGCTCTAATCATACATATTATCCGAATGCTTTTGCCATGACTGGGGTAGCATTTGAAAGTAATTGAGGATATCAAACTTCTATAAAAAAAATCATCTGTGCATAGGGAACCCGAAACCTAGGTACCCCTTTTTCTTCTTGAGAACCCCCTTTTCAAAACGTGAGTTTGGAGTTTCTTTACAAAATATTTCCTTAGTTTTAAACTAATTTTAAAACCCCTTGAGTTTTGGTATGAACATCCTTGTCTGATTTGCAGGTTTACTCAGTGTTTAAAAGAAACAGAAAAAAAACATTTGCCCTTCTAATATTTTTCTTACTTATTCCATATTAATCCAATAACTTTTGCATAGCCTTGAATTTACTTTAATCCCTGTGAAATCGACCTTGGGACTTTCATTGTACACAAGCAAGACACCTTCTACACTTGGGAGGTATAAAAAAGGGACAACCAATAGCCAAAGTGCCCCTAAGAGAAAATGAACCCACTATGAAAGTAGCTGGTCCAATTTATGCTTTAACAGTGATTAAGTCAGAAGCTGTACTAACCAAGAAAAGACCACACACCACAGAGTTTGCCTCCTCTCCACCAGAGCCTACTATTCCTATTTCTAGTGTGCTAGAGCAGATTAATCTTTTGGCTCAAACAATTGATGCCTTTTCTAAAACGTGGGAAGCAAGATAGTCCAAGTTGGAAAAGCAAGTTGCGGTCATACGCTCTGATGGTTTCCAAACTAGTGATAGATTGGTCTAGCTGTTCTTGGATGTGCAGCAGGTGATGGAGAGCGTGATGGATTCAAATGTCAGATTAGCAGCCCTTTGTGAAATTGCTGAAAAAAATGGGGAGTAAGATAGGGGGAGTAGCAGCAGTAATGGAGCAGACTAAGAGGGACTAGTAGCAACCTTCAACTTTCAATTTTAGAATTTCTATGTTTATTTTAGAAAATGTTATACATTTTTCTGATTTCGTTCAAGTTAAGAAACAGTCTTTTTTTCTCTGTTTTGGCTCAGTTCAGTGACAACCTATTTAGTTTAATATGTAGTTAAACAATGTGATACTTGTTCTTTAATATTTGGTAGAATAGAATTTCCATTTATCACTTTGAAAGATTCTGCATGAGATCTTTTGTTGTTGGCTATTTTTGTTTCAGGTACACAACACATTCATCAATTGAGTATTTTGTCACTAATTCACCAAAGGGTGAGATTGTAAATGCAAGTTTTTGACTAGGACTAAGTGACTAAACGGATATATATTTGTTGTTAAGTTTGTTGGATGAATGTAAAGTATTTTATCTTTATCTATAAACGTTTGAGTTATGTTAAGAAGTTATTAGATAATGGTTTGGATAAGTCAAGAGTGTGTACAACTGAAGTTCAAAAAGTCAATAATTATCCAGTTGAAGAAATCTATATATGTTGAGAAGACTTATCACTAGGTGTCAATAGACACGTTAGCAGAGTTGGTCCCAACAAAGTCATTCTATCAGCAGAGTCCTACTATGCCTCAAAGTCCTAACAGACTCAATCCTTCAGTAGAGTCCTACTCTAGATCAAATACTGATCAAAATATTTACGATGGAGATTTCGACTGGATGATTATCTTTTCAATCATTTTTTTTTAAAAACTTGGAGAGATTGAAGAGTGATCCAATCCAAGTGCTTGAGTGTGAACAAATTCTCTTGAGAATTTTATAGTTCTTTTTTAACATGGTCCGAACCAACAAACATCATTTGAATGGCCACGAGCAACATGGTTTGAAATGTGGATAAGTGATGTCGGACATAATTTAGATCAATTATAGCAGCTAGTTTCAAGAGATAATCGAAATTGAGAAGATAAGAGATTCATCCAAAACATAGAGAAAAAAAACGCAATTTTCATTTGAAAATTATCAAGACTCCAAATATCCAACCAAACCTAGGAGCCGGGTTGAAATAGCTATAAATCCGAAAATATCAAGATTTTACCAAAAATAGGAAAATCCCAATAAACACAAAAAAAAAAAAAAAAAAACTTAAATAAGGAAGAAATTTGACAAAAATCTTGCCAAAATTGGGATACAAATCACTTCCTAACCAAGAATTGAGAAATTACCATAAAAGGTAAAAAATATCTAAAATTGGATATTTGAAAGGGAAAATGACTGATTTTGGGCTTGAAAACAATGGCCATCAATTGTAGCTAGGTGACCACGATGTGTGTGCCGAAAATAACTTCTTGAATTGTGATCATATGCGCGAATTCGATGCCCATACCCAAACTTAAGGCCAAATAACCGATATGTGCTCAAAACTGCCCCAAATCAAGAAAAAGTCATTATTTCTGTTGTACTTGCAGTGACTTGCCATCTCGAGGTAGTTCAACACCATCAATGTGCAATCTGACAGCTTAACATCATCTAACTTGGATCCCCCAACATCAAGCGTCCTGGGTTGGAAAGAACTCACCCTCAAGTTCACATTAGCATGATTGGGATCCACAAAACAAGGACTCAAGTGTTTCACGTTGAATACATCAGAGGTCTTCAAATGGTTGGGAGGCCTAACTTGTATGCATTATCATTGATCTTCTATAGAACCTCACAAGGTCCAATCTTCCTTTCCTTAAGCTTATTATACTCTCCAACAGGAAAACGATAATGAGTTAATACCACCTAAACAAAATCACCAACATCAAAAAGTATCTGACGATGATGACTGTCAGCTTGGTTAGGAATGGGTGTAGAACAACAGATTTCTTTTCCTATGGGAGGCATAGTTTTCTATGTATGTTAGAAATTTGTTAGTCAATAACGAAACTTCTACCATATAACACAAAATGATATCTTTGACATGCAACAGTCAATCAGTATCAATTTCGCTTGACCATTCTCCCTCATCGTCAGTTGAGGCGCTCGAGGAGTCACTATTTTCTTCATTTGATACATCAATAACTTCTAGCTCAATGTCTTCCCTACGAAGTGGAACCAGATCATATTGATAGGGATTAGAGAACAAATTAATAGTAGGTGTATTTTCTTGATGGCTTCAGCAGTAGATGGAACGTCACATTCTTCATTTTCTTCTTCCACTTTTGGGATGTTGTCATATGTATTACGTGGGGTGAACTTCTCCTAAAATAAACTCTCCAAATAAAATGAATCCTAAAATAACTTGAACTCTCAATTAAATTGAACTTTCAATTAAAATATACACTCAAATTGAAATTGAACTCACAATAAAATAAACACTCAAGTACTAAATTATTAATAAGAGGAACTTAAAGAAACTGACATCACATAGCGACTAAAAAACTGGCTTCTAACGCTAACTCTCGCTTGAAGAAAACTAAAACTAACCACTTCTCTCGTCCATTTCATGCCTCTATATAGGATTAAAAAATAACCATTGTTTTCGGCTGGTTATATCTATTTCTGCATTTGTAATTCTTTTCTGCATAGTCGATACACATTCTCTAACCCGTTACCTTCCTAGTTGGAATCAATTCACCATTGGAATTTTCAATAACAGTTAAACCAAATTTTTTTTGGACTACCTATGTTGGACTTACCTACTTTATGTCGGAGATAGGATAGATGATGTCCATAGCTAACAATTTCAACACCTCTTACTTCACCACCTTCTTCATGGTAGGATTTAACCACCACTGTCCATCATGAGTTGGTCTCACATCTTCTTCCAGAAAAATGCTATGGGTGCATATTGAAGGATCAATGCTCTTGATGTCTACTATAGTCCAGCCTATTGTTCCTCACTACCAATAATTTGGCTTCCTGCTTTGAAGTGAGCTTCAGCTTCTTCAGCTGAGAGTTAGTGTTAGAAGCCAGTTTTTCAATCGCTATGTGATGTCAGTTTCTTTAAGTTCCTTTATTAATAATTTCCTTGAGTTTTTATTTTCTTAAGAGCTCAATTTCAATTTAAGTGTGTACTTGAGATAGCCTTTGTGTTGCTCATTTTTGAGTGAGTCAAGGTTTTGGCGCAATTGCCAACTCCAGTGTGGGAACTTCTTCTTCTAATGACTTCATGACTTTCGGTAAATCAGGGCTTTAAAGGCTGGTCTATGCCAACTGCTCATGTAACTCATATTTGAAAACTAAGGAGACATGTCTGTTTTTGTCAACTCTAATGATGAAGGAATTGTCAAAACAAGAATCTCAGATTGCTCTTGTGAGTCTTCATCAAATACACTCTTAGAATCAAATGCTGATAACAAGTTTGAAATATCAAAATCATATACCATATCAACTGCATGTACGTCTGAATCATCGCATCCACTAGGCATCTTGTAGGCGTTGAACACATTCATTTCCAATGTCATATTGCCGAATGTGAGCTTTAGTACTCCACTTCGACAATTGATCAATGCATTAGAGGTAGCAAGAAATGGGCATTTAAGGATGTCAGGTGCATGGTAAAGAATGGAGGTAGGTTGCTCCATATCAAATACTACAAAATCCACTAGGTTGTAAAACTTGTCTACCTGGACTAGCAAATCTTCAACAATATCCATCGGCACCTTAACTGATCTATCAACCAACTGTAGCATGATGGATGTCTTTTTCAGCTCCCTTAGTCTCAGCTGGTCATACACCGAGAATGGTAGAAAGTTCACACTACTCTCCAAATCAAGTAGAACTCTCACAATGGTTGGCTTACAAATCATAATGGAAATGTTGGGAGAGCCGGGATCGCCAAACTTCTAGGAAGTCTTGTTCATTATCAGTGCACTGACTTGTTCTATTAGGAAAGCTTTCTTTTTTACATTCAGCTTCCTCTTTACCGTGCATAAGTCATTAAAAATTTTTGAATATGAAGGAACCTGTTGTATGGCTTCCAAGAGTGGAATATTAATCTTCACTTGCTTGAAGATTTCATAGATCTCAATATGGTATTTATTCTTTTGGCCAGCTGCCAATCTTGAGGATAAGGAGCCACAGGTTGGTACCCTCTACTTGTTTCAGCCTCTGCAATTGCAAGCTTTTTCAGCTCCCGTCTCACCACCTCTGGTTCTTTTTCAGCTTCTTTAGGCTCCATTATATCTTCAGGTGTAGTGCAGCTTCTTGTCTATCCATGGTCATCTCCGGTTAGGGGGCTTCCTTCGCACTTCTTGAAGTAAGAATGACCTTTGTTGTCTCAATACCCTTAGACATTATGTATCTGTTGTGGTTGTTGTTGGTACACTTGAGGATTAGGTTGAGGTTGTGCTGGAAACTTCCCTTTCTCTAGAGTGCTTGGTGTTGTATTCATCTTATTTATGGTGCCTCGCAATTCATTTATGGCCTGAGTGTTTTGATTATTTGTGCCATATTGTCATCTAGAGACTTCTTCGCAAATGATTGAAGTTGAGAACTCTGTACAGCTGCATGAGGTTGAAATCCTAGAGGTGTTGCAAAAGGATAGCTCTGAGGAGTCTGATATGGTTGCTGCTAGAGCTAAGGAACAGCTTGATGAAATGGCTGTTTGGAAGATGGTAGAGACCGGCCAGGCTAATCATTCCTCCATGAGAAATTTGGGTGATTCCTCCATTCAGGATTATATGTATTTGAGAAAGGTTGATTTTGTGCTATGTTAACCCAGTTAGCTGATTGCATTTGTTCAGGCCCATTCTTCTAAAATACTGGCATGATTGGGCAGTCTTGGGTCTTGTGGTTTGAGTCAGCGAATAAAGAGCACGCCTCTATAGCTTTCACGGCCTTTACTTTTTCCATTTCCATGACCTCCAATCTTCTTGTTAATGCAGCTATTCACGCCTGAACATCAGTGTCCCCCTTTACCTCATATTTGCCTCTACCACCAATAGCCCTTAGTGGCTGTGCGGCCAATGAAACTCGAATAATACGAGTGTTCCATTGTTGGGCACTTTCAGCAAGATAGTCAAAACATGATAGTGTTTCCTTAGGTTCCTTGCTAAAAAATTATCCGTTGCACATGGTTTGAACAAATTCCCTAGCCTCCAGGGTTCAAAACTGTGATGTGGGGAGATGTTCATCAATTCCTTAAATCTTTCCCAGCTGCTCTGGAAACTTTTGACAGGTCTTTGATTGAATTGACTAATTTTCTCTTGTATCAACTGAGTTCTCTGAAAAGGGAAGAAATTCTGTAAAAATTCATGCTGCATATCAGACTAGCTAGAAATAGAGTTAGACCACAAAGAATTAAACCAAATTTATTCTTTGTCCTTTAGAGAGAAAGTAAATAAACAAAGTCTAATATATTCATTAGTATTGGTCCTATTGATAAAAGTCGTGCAAGCCAACTCAAAATACGTTAGATGTTGGTAAGGACTCTCAGAATCCTTCTCGTGGAACTGAGGTATTATAGACATCATGCCATGCTTTATGGAAAAATTAGGTGCATCATTAGGTAACATAATGCATGAAGGTGTAGTGGTGTGAGTGGGCTGCAAATAATCTTTAAGAGTGCGTGGTGCAAGTGCAGTCATGGCTTGTTCGATTTCAGAGCTGTCGCTTATAAAAGAGACAGAAGGGGTGTCTATATGTAAGCTGTGTAAATTACTTGATGCAACTCTACGCAATCTATTTGAACTGTCTATCTCCCAAGACACGAATCATTAATCCAAATAACAAAGAGAAGATTCAAGCGACTGAGTAGTAGGTGAAAATGTTTTTTTTAACAAGTAGAACAACAAATAAAAAATGAAACTAAAGATAAAAATAAAAATCATGAGTTTAAATTTACGACAAGCAACTACTCCTAAGTAACGGCGTCAAAAACTTGACTCACTTAAAAATGAGCAGTACCAAGCTATCCCAAGTGCAGAATAGTGTCGCGTAATAATTAGGAATAAATTCCTAGATCGTTTCCTCAGGAAAAATGCTTAAAAATCAAACTCCTGTAATGGTAAAAAATATTTACAATGAGAAAATAAAAATAAAAGTAATGATATATACAATAAATGGAAGAGTGCAATGGAAATGAAAATGGCACTAGTCATGGACTAGATTCATGTTGTTAGATTTTTGAGTGTAGTGATAACAAAACTAAAATGCAAAGTAATAAATTAAAGTTGCTAAAATTAATTAACTTGAATTTAAAGAAACAAGAAAATAAATGACATTAAAATAAATAAGAATTAAGGGTGCAAGGAAATTAAATGACATAAATTTAAATAAATAGAAATTAAAGATGCAAGAAAATTAAATGACATATATATTTAAATGAGCAAGAATTAAAAGTAAGATATAAACTTAAATGAATGGGAATTAAAAGTGTAAAGAAATTAAATGACATATATATTTAAATGAGCGGGAATTAAATGTGCAGTAAAAATAAATGACATTAAATTGAAATTAAATAAGAGTAAGAATTGTAAGGAATAAACTTGATGTTTGGAAATGGAGACTCCATTCTCCAACAAAAAAATCTAAACTTCCAGATAAAATGATTTCTCAAATAAAATAAACTCTCCAAATAAAATGAATCCTAAAATAACTTGAACTCTCAAATAAATTGAACTTTCTAATAAAATACACACTCAAATTGAAATTGAACTCTCAATAAAATAAACACTCAAGGAAATTATTAATAGAGGAAATTAAAGAAATTGACATCACAGAGCGACTGAAAAAATGGCTTCTAACACTAAACTCTCGCTTGAAGAAAACTAAAAATAACCACTTCTCTCGTCCATTTCATTCCTTTATATAGGATTCAAAAATCACTATTTTTTTCGGTTGGTTATGTCTGTTTCTGCATTTGTAATTCTTTTCTGCATAGTGATGTGCTTTTTTGCATCTTTCCCGTGCTTTTCCGCATCCTTTTGCTTTTTCTTTCTTTCTTTTATTTTTACTTCGTCTTCTTCCGTTTGTCGCTGGCTAATCAGTCCAAACGAAACTCGCTCTTTCACTTGCGTGAGTTTCTTTCCACCAAAAGCATAATTTCTTTATTTTCTTTATTTTCATTTCTTGGTTCAGCTTTCCTGCGTGATTTCCGTAACATGCATACTCACCAATATGCACTCTGTTAGAAGGAGGGCAGGAGGGGCGCCCAAGTGGGCTGAGCCCCTCCTTCAGCTTGTAGTTACGTTACTTGACTTGTAACGGATGGCTTAATGCCATACGTTACACCGTTGCATCTTGCAACGTCTGCAATTTAATTCCAATGTAATGAAGGCCAACCATGAATGGGTGGACTATAAATAGTCGTCCTCAATTTGGTTTTGGCACCATCTGAAATACACAAAAACTCTCTCTCTTTTTTGTTCTCTCTTGATAAAATATTTAGGCTGTAGGTTCATTAAGTGTTACTCTAGTTTTATACTACATAGTACACATCGCCACTAAGAGGAAACACTTGTGATTTGTCAATCTAGAGAAACTTGTGGAGCAATTTTATAAGCTGAGCTTGAGGTATTTTTCTGCTAACTTTCTTATATTGGTATTAGAGCAGTGTTAAATTGTTCCCAGTTTATATTTTTTTCTTGCATATGCTTGAAATCAAGATGCTAATTTTTGTCCTCTATTTTGTTTTGAAAAACCCATGAAAACTATTTCCAGTTTTGCTGTGGGCATCCGTGACCGCGACCACTGCTGGGCAGTGGCACTGCGAGCATGACCACGGAGGTGTTGTGTGCACCACCTAGGTGCAGCGACCAGGGTGGTGCTGTGAGCACTAGCGAGGTGCTACTTGCACCCTGGTGCAGAGTAGCGAGGTATGCGAGCACCACAAAGAGGGGCTGTGCGCACCACCGTGGTGCAGCGTGCAGTTGGTCATTCCGGTGGTGGAAGCAGCTGAGGCTGCTTGTGGTGGACCCAGTGGTGGCTGCGCTGCTGCTATGTAAGGGCTATTATTCACGTGAACAGTAGCCATCCGAAGGTTGAAGAAGACAAAAGTCTTCTCTTAACAAATGGTCTGGGCATGGGCCCTTTGGCCCATTAGTTTTTTTTTAAAACAAAATGAAATCTAGGCCTGGGCTATTCGGCCCAACACTGTTTAAGCTCTTTTTTTTTAAAAATACAAAATAAAATAGAAGGGAATGAAAGTGGCACCTTGGGATTCAAACCCAGGACCACTGGTTATACAAGGGCAGCGCGCACCACTAGGTTCTAACTTTCCTTTGATTTAGGTGGGGGTTTTAAACGTATTTATTATACATTTATAAAATTTGAAAAAAAAATTATTTTTTGCATGATTTAATATATGCTTAGATATATTGTTATATTCCATGTAATCTTTTATTTAATGTTTTAGATTAAATGTGATTACATGTATGTGTGAATTGAACATATGGATATGTGATTATTTTATCATCTATGAATGTTAGGCTTGAATATTTAGACATTAGTCTTCATTTTGTTTTTAGTGATAAAATAGAAAATTTCCACTAAGTAGTCTTAGTTAGAATTGTCAGTGTAAATGATAGGTTGAAAGAATTGCAGTGATCCCAGTAAGAACTGTAAATGTACTGTATAGCTAAAAGACTACGATAACTCCAGTAACAACTGTAAATGCACTGTATAGCCAAAAGACTTCGGTGGCCCTAGTAAGAACTGTAAATACACAGATGGAACAAGAAAAATAGACTGTAATAGTTTGAAAAGAACCATCTTTGTAGACTGGCCCAACAGGTCACTGTAGTCTGAGTAGCTATCCTTATAGACTGGCCCAATAGGTTGTTGTAGTCTGAGTAGCTATCCTTGTAGACTAGCTCAAAAGGTTACTATAATTTTAGTAGGTTATGTCTTTATATATGACTAGGTCTAGATGACTACTTAAGATAGTGGGAGTATGGTTGAGATTTATGATGATTAATTCTCCCATATTTGTTTTAAATTTTCGAGGGAATTAGGTTAGAAATTTAATAATTAGATATTGTGGCTCAAGAGATGAGTCTGAAGTTTTGCGATTTTTCCATGTTGCGACATGTTTAAATTATTCCTTTTCTAGCTTGGATGGACGCAACAGATTTCTTAGGTGTGCGTGTAACATTCATTCTTTGTGTATTGTAGTGAAATGGCATCCAAGAGTATAGTTGCTGATTTAAATAAAGGGGAGAAATTGGATAGGGAGAACTACGACATTTGGCATCGTAAGATCCAATATGTCTTAGATGAATAAGAGGTCTTGGAAGCTTATCTTACTCCCTTACTGTGCCCAAGGAAGGGACCTCGGAACAACACAAGATAGATCAACTAGCCTATACTCAATGGGCTAAGAAAAGTCGGTGCGCACGCATAATAATGTTAAGCATCATGCACAATGATTTAATGTGTGAATTCGAGATCTATGACACTACCTAAAGCATGGGGGATGATTTGAAGTTGAAGTTTGGTGGAACTTCAGCCACTAGGTTGCATGGATTAACCATAAGGTTTGACTCCTATAAGATACGCTCTGACCACACGATGAAGCAGCATCTTAGGGCTATGTCGACCATGATCCGCAAACTTAAGTCGGCAGGAAACAACCTGACAGATGAACAGCAAGACCAGGCAGTGATAAGATCACTACTGAATTCATGGGAGAATATGAGCCAGAACCTAACGCATAAAGAGAATATAAAAAACTTTGATGATATCTCGCGTCACTTGGAATTGGAGGCTGCTAACCCCCATCATACGGTCGATGTGGCTAATTCTGGTTAGCGCAAGGCATAAGGCCTAAGCGCAAGAAGTCCAAGAATGGGATAGCTGCTGGACAAATTAAGAAGGTGTCAAGTACTTCTCAGGGCAGCAAGAGGGGAATGCACGGGAAAAACAAGTCAAAATTAGATTGCTTCAACTGCAGAAAGAATGACCACTTCGCTCGTGATTGCATTGAGTCGAAGAAGGTATACTCTGACTTTTCTCACATTGTTTTTGTAACTAGCCATGTGATGGTTGCTCATTCCTATCCTGTGTGGACTATTGATTCAAGAGCGATCGAGCATAGAGAGTGAGATAGAGTCGGATTTGTAGAGTATCGCCAGATTCCAACTGGGAGCCGTGATATCAAGGTAGGGAATGGAGCTAGCGTGGAGGTACTGGGACTTGGTACATATAAGCTGGATTTGTAGGGTGGCTACACTCTTTTCCTCTACAATGTGCTATACGCTCCCGGATCTGACGAAATTTACTTTCCGTAGTTACTCTATTAAAACTTGGTTTTCAGATTGTATTTGAAAACAATTATGTTTCCTTTTTATTTGGGCCATGTGTTTTATGGTAAGGCTTTTCTTTAAGATGGTTTTATGATATTGGATTTGAATTATTCAAATATGAATGAGTCCATTACTTTTCTTTCTACATTTGATAATTTGGATTCATATAAACGGCATATTAGGCTTGGCCATATAGAGCAAGATAGAATGACTCAGTTAGCTAGAGAAGGTCTGATTGGCAATCTAGCTAAGGTTAGCTTGCCCACATGTGAACATTGTCTTATGGGAAAAGCTAAGAGAAAACTGTTTGGAAAAGCCACTAGGGCATCTTTTTCACTGCAATTAGTCCACTCAAACATCTGTGGTCCAATGAGTGTGAGGGCAAGACATAGAGGTGTTTACTTCATCACATTTATAAATGATTTTTTACATTACGGTCATATCTACTTAATCTCTCATAAGTCTGAAGAATTGGAGTGCTTTAGGCGATATCTAATAATGGTTGAGAATCAATTAGATAAGAGTTTAAACACTCTAAGAACTGGCGGAGGATGAGAATATCTCTCTAAGCAATTTAAAAGGCTTTGTGATGAAAAAAGAATAAAAAACAGTTGACGATACGTTGCAACAAAATGGTATGGCAGAAAGGAGAAATCGAATACTGCTTGAGATGGTTAGGTCAATGATGGCGCAAGCAAACCTACCAATTTCTTTTTGGGGGGATGTACTTTTGATGCTACCTACATTCTTAATCGAGTGTCCTCCAAATCAGTAACTTCCACTCCATATGAACTATGGACCGACAAGAAACCCAATTTGAGTAACTTGCGGCCATGGGGTTCAATGGGTTTTGTTCACGATCTTTCTCATAATTATGGGAAGTTAGGCCCTAGAGAGAAGATGTGTATCTTTATAAGGTACTTAGAATACTCTAAAGGGTATGTGTTAATAGGTGAACAATCTTATGGAAGTGTGACTGAGATTGAGTCACGAGATGTGGATTTCATTGAAGATGAGTTTCCAAGTAGAGGTGAGGTTGATGGGAGTTTAGAACTTCATGAGATTGTGGAAAAAAGGAAAGTGCTCCAAGGAATTTAGTTGAGAATGAGGAAGAAATTCTTCAAGCTCCTTCAAATTATAAAAAGGACTTGAATCCTAGTGGGAGCACACCACTTGTCAATCAATCACAACAACCTCAGCCGCGTAGAAGCACACGTGAAAGTATTCCTCGTCATCGTTTTGAGATTGAAGGGGAAGCTTTTATGGTAGCTTCGCATGACGATGATGAGCCTAGGACAATTCATGAGGCTCTCTCCTCTTCTACGAAAGATGAGTGGATGAAAGCTCTTAATGATAAGATTGAGTCTATGAAGACTAACCAGGTCTGGGATCTGATTGATCTATCGATATGGCGTAAAGCTATTGGGAACAAATGGGTTCTTAAGGTCAAACCCAAGTCAGATGGATCAATAGATAAGTAGAAAGATCGCTTAGTGGCAAAAGGATATACCCAACAGGAGGGCATAGACTATGAGGAAATATTTTTACCAGTGGTGAGATTTGCCTCAATTCGCCTGATTCTAACTATAGTAGCAAACATGGATTTGGAACTCTATCAAATGAACGTTAAGACAACATTTCTCGATGGAGAACTAGATGAGATGATCTATATGGATCAACCAACGGGTTTTATGGTCAAAGGTAAAGAGCGCAAAGTGTGCAAACTCAAACGATCTATAGATGGCCTAAAACACTCATCTAGACAATGGTAGCTCAGATTTCATCGAGTCATTCTCTCGAATGGGTTTACGATGATAGCAGAGGATCATTGTGTCTATGTCAAAAGGTTTAAAAAGAGTTTCATTATGTTTTCGTTGTATGTTGACGATATACTACTAGCTGGAAATGGTAAAGGGTTGATAGTCGATACAAAAGAGTGGTTATCCTTCAATTTTGAGATGAAAGATATGGGTGAGGCAGAATACATTCTGGGAGTTAAGATCTACAAAGATTGCTCAAAGAGACTTTTATATTTGTCTCAACAAACTTACATACAGAAAATTCTTGAGCGCTTCTTAATGAGTGGATGTAAACCCATTGACACCCATGTTGCAAGAAGCGAGAACTTGTCTAAAGAGTTGTGCCCTAAGACTCAAAGAAAAAAGGAAAAGATGGCCCGTGTCCCATATGCTAATGCTGTGGGTAGTCTGATGTACGCAATGATATGTACTCGGCCTAACATATGCTATGCAGTTGGCTTAATGAGTAGATTTCAATATAATCCCGGACTGGTTTACTAGAAAGTAGTCAATAGGATTATGCGATATCTCAAGGGAACTGAGGACTATGTATTGTGCTATCAGGATTCGAATTTGTAACTAAGAGGTTACAGTGATACCGACTGGGGCAGTGACCTAGATGAGAGCAAATCAACTACTAGGTATGTCTTTCTACTCAACAATGGTATCATTACATGGAGCAGTAAGAAACAACCATGTATAGCCTTATCTACCATGGAGGCAAAATACATAGCTTGTTCAGCAGCAGTTCAAGAAACTGTTTGGTTACGGAGGTTCCTGAAGCATTTAGACATGGGCACGGATACTTCAGATTCGGTGACGATATTCTGTGATCGCATGGCAGCTCTCGCATATGCTAAGAAATCAAAGTATCATGAAAGAACCAAACACATAGATATTAGATATCACTAAACATAGCTCAAAAGGAAGTGATTCTGAAATACCTTTCAAAGAGTCGCATGGTTGTTAATCCCTTAACGAAGCCTAAGCAAGAGATGTCTTTGAGGCTCATGTTAGGAATCTTGGACTATGTAGACTGTAAATGTAATTTGTGTTTCAAATGACATTGAGATGTAATATTTCCTTTGGGATATTAATACAATATGATTCAATTCTTGTTTTTATCGTATTATTTTTCTAATGCACACACACAAGATATGTCAACAGACTTAGATCGGCTCACTCACACGAGCGATTGCCTCCAGCGCTTAAGTAGCGAGTATAGATGAGGCATGTGTCCCTAGGTACTTGTTCAAAGGGATAAGTTGGTTGACACACATATATCTCGCCTTAGTGGGAGCTAAATGAGGTCCATTGAGAGGACTATGCATGGGTTACCCCACCATCCATGTAACCTGTAGTTAGCTAGATGAGAGATCCTCTTTGACGCCTTGGAGGTGTACAAATAGAGGAACTCGAGTTAGACTCTTAAGGAGTGGCTAGACTAAGATCTGTACGGTGTTGATATAGACATATGTTCTTTGAGAAAGAGAAATCCATCGTAGCATGTGTTTCATACTACATGTGCTTATTAGACCATATGAGTAAGTGAGTAAAAGGTTCTCCTCTTTCTCACTATGTGAGTATCATTTTTTTAAATGTCATTTACTTTTGACTATATCACGAGATAGAAGTTGTGATGTCTGCTACTTTGGCATGTTGTCTATGACCATGATTGATACGGTCTAAAGAGGTATTGCTGGGAAAGCGGTTCGACCAAAATTGAGTGATATGAGTGCAAAGGGAAGACTCTTTGATATCGTATCTTCAATTGTGTTTGCTGATGTCAAACTATGACGCTACATCTTGGTAGCGACTAAGGTTGTGAACACATTGAAATAATTTGTAGGTAATCAAGTATTGTTTTGGGTTTTTTTTAACTCAAGAGGGTTCGAAAATGCTTAATCTTGATGTGATCGAATGAGTTTAGGACATAATCAGACACTTTAAGGATGTTACTATGCTAGTCTTCTCTGGGAGAGATTTGGTGTATCTACCTCCACCTTTTTACAGATGTGCTTGGTGGTCGCACGGCCTATTTACTTGTATGAACATCTCCCACTAGGGTCATGCCCACTGTGTGCGAGTGGGAGATGTTAGCAACAAGGCAGAAGGGGCGCCCACGTGGGCTGACCCCCTCCCTTCAGCTTGTTGTAACGTATGGCATTAAGCCATACGTTGCTTGACTTGTAACGGATGGCTTAATGCCATACATTACACCGTTGCAGCTTGCAACATCTGCAATTTAATTGCAGTGTAATGGTTGGCCATCAAGGCCAACCGTGTATGGGTGGACTATAAATAGTCCTCCTTAATTTAGTTTTGGCACCATCTGAAATATAAAAAAACTCTCTCTTGATAAAATATTTAGGTTGTAGATTTGTTAAGTGTTACTCCAGTTTTATACAACGTAGTACATTTCTCTATTAAGAATAAACACTTGTGATTTGTCAATCCGGAGAAACTTGTGGAGCAATTTTATAAGCCGAACTTAAGGTATTTTTTCGGTGTACTTTCTTACACATTCCAATGCGGGCCAAGTAATGGAAGTGTGAGAGAGAGAGAGAGAGCGAGCCGAGAGGTGGAGATCTGGACGTGGAGTTGCAGTCGTCGCTCTTGGTGTTGCTGTGTTGCCCGCATGGAGTTGGTGGCTGCGAACAGTGGAGCTTATGGACAACTGGGTGGTTCTTGATTTAGCGACGTCGTCACTGACTTAGCACGGGGTGAAGGTGCAGCAGTTCACGAAAGGCGCAGCGGCTCACGGAAGAAAATGAAACGTTCTGTTTTAGTGTCAGAAAACAGATGAGGAGCTTACGGTCGTGCTACTTTGTATGCGGTAGTGGAGGGTGGCTAAGTTGCAGAAGGTGGAGGAATAGGCGTGCGGAAGAGGAGCAGTGTAGTTGTGCAGGAGGAGGTTGATGCGGTGGAGATGCAACTGGATAGAGATGTAGTGAAGTCTTCACGTGAAGGTGCTGCTTGAATGAACACTGCAGCGGGAGGAGGTGCACTGTGGTTGAGCTAGGTAGAGTAAAGAGTGGTGGCACTGCTGCAGACTAACAACTTGATGCCGTGTTTGGGTGGTGCAATGTAGAGTGGATGCTGTGAAGGGGAGGCCACGGTGATGCTGCTGTTGTGGACGGTGGCTACTATGTATGCAGTAGTGGAGGGTGGTTGAGTTGCAGAAGGTGGAGGAACTG
>QEOT01002511.1:227745-279728 GCA_003123785.1 Pterocarya stenoptera | reverse complement strand
GAAAACAAAGTGGTCTTTTATGTGTTCTTTGCTGTGTGCACATTTAGGGCTCCGAGATTGAAAAAATGAAGTTTTACAATATAATATTGCCTGGTTTGGCCACCGAGGATAGCACAACCTTACCATGGAGATTAAACATGGTATATGATATAACATGATACAATACGATACGATATGATAAGATGAAAATGTTTAGTTATGTTATGCCAAAGTGTTTTTTTTTTAATATAAAAATAGTTTTTGAATATAAAAATGGTTTTTGAATATGAAAATGGTCTTTGAATATGAACATGAACAGTTAGTTTTTGAGTATGGAAAGGTTGAAAAGTTGCTATGATTTTTTGATAACACATTTTTGAGATCTGCATATGAAAATGAAATGTTTTATTTATATATACCGAACTTTCTAAAATGGCTCATGTTTACATACTAGTATATGTTTTCTGCTTACTGAATTTTTGATAACTCATTCCTTATCTCCATAATATTTTTCAGATAATTTTGATGGTACAGTTGGGGATCAATACTAGAAATCATGTATAAGGCTATGCGAACATGGTGGAATAAGTACAAAGAGGGTATTTTGGTTATCTAAACATTTTATTCAATATTTTGGTATTTTGCTTTGTCAATTGAGTATTTTTTGAAGGTTGAGATTTATTTTGAAACTTAGTAGTGTTCATAGTTAATTATTTTAGGAGTAGGAGTTTTAAACATTGAGATTCATGTGTAATTGAAAAGTTGGAGTTTGAGACAAGATTTTTTAGTGACAAGTAGTAACTTTTTGACCATCCAAGACCGGAGCGTTACATCTCCCACAAGCCCTACATGGCCTAGAATGCAGAAATTTTCTCGTTTGGCCCGGAGGCCGGTGAGACATGCACGAGGAGCTCCTCATCGCATTCAAATTTAGCCATGTCCTCCCCCTTCAGGTTAATCCAAGCCTCTATTCCATTCCCTGACTTGGTGTCAAAAAAGGTGACCAGATTCTTGAACGTCAACCTTGCAGAGCCAACCCAGACCGGCTTCCCCCACCCAAAGTCAGCTTCATATATAGGAAACCTGCACAAGCTGGTGAAGCTGAATGATACCAATTCTCCTTTCGTTGTTCTTGCGGCTCGCTCTTTGATGAAGTTCAAGTGCCCCTCACTCTCTCGAAGTTCCTTCACGAAATCCACGTTTACTTTCTTTATAGAGTCCCTCACTTGGTTAACGATGCCATGACACTCGCCAGGATGATCGGTATCCATAGACGGTACAGAGATCGCCAGCCGACTTATGTTCCCGAAGTAGTTCTCCGGAAGTGGCGGGTCCATCCTGGTGCGTAGGTTAACAGCATGGAGAACGGTGTAGAGCTTACGCTCTTGATCCGATTTCGATCGAGTTGTAGCCATGAAACGGGTCCATATGAAAGCTGACAAGGCCTCGACGCGCGTTGGGCGTCTTGGATATTCACTGTTTTCAGTGTATTTGGCTCTAACTGCGGCTATTGCGGGCGCATCAAACACAAACCTCTTCGTCATAATGCTGTCCTTCACGATCCCCGTCCTCGGTTCGAAGCCCGTCAGATCTTTTGGTGGGAAAAGCGTGGCGGAATCGAATCGAGGCCGGCTCACCATTATTTCACAGTTCTCACCGCGAGTATTATTAATGGCAGCCCAACTGTTGAGAAACATGACGAATGACAAGGCGTCCGCAACCTTGTGGGACATGCCAAGACCGATAGCAATCCCACCGCAGTTGAACGAGGTGACTTGAACGACTGCAGCTAAATCCTTGACATCGTCCAGTGCTAGAGGTAGAAACTTGTTGAGCTCAGCTGGAACTGGGTCCTCCAGAAATTGAACAAGTTGGCAGTTGGCTTTGGCTTCAACATAGTGGACACCCTCGTCATTGCAATCAATACAGAGATTGTCCTTAACCCGTCCTGCTAGTGGGTAGAATCGGGTTAATGTCTCGGACAAGGATTTCTTAAGCTGCAGTACTTTGCGCAAGTTGGTCAGACTGTTATGGGCTTCCACAGTAGGGAAGAAGAGAACCAAAGGCATAAAAACTGGAGGGGCTATTTGATCTAGAAAGGAGAGCTGGTAATGGCGGAGGTGGGGTGGAGTTGGAGAAGAGGGCTTGATGCTCTCCTCGGAGATAACTTGGATAAGTAAAGGCTTCATTTTCGCGAGTGTTGGTAGAGATTCTTCTGAACAGTCAAAAGACAGCTTAAAACAAGGCTTAACCTAAAGCTGAAGCTGGCAATGTCGAATTAAAGGAATTAATCGAGTGTGTAGGGAAATTAGCCACCCGAGGCCGGAATTATATAGTGGTGTTGCCGAAACAAAAGTCAAGAATGACTGCTGTAATTGGTTTCAACAGATGTATATTGCAATTATTATTCGCAAATCTTGGATGCATATTTATGTCTAGAAGCTTGAGATTCCATCGTGGTTATAAAAGATTTATCATGTTATATTAACAGCACTCTTCTGTGAGTACATAGTATGTTGTTTTATATAATATCTTGTTTATAACGAGTCCCTTTTCACCATCACGTACGTATTAAAAACGCATATAAATGTCTTATTATATACATTTTTTATTTCATGCGTCGGATGCAGTAGTAGTACTAGTCCTAGCACTGGTCCTGGAGATTCTTGCGTATATATAGAACCTTTATAGTACTAAATTTTTAACATGAGTACTTTCTCGGAGCAGTACTCAAATGCAGCATAATATTGTACCAAGAGGACGTCGATGCAATCAATATTAATAATTTTCCTTACTGCTGTATTCTTCCAAGGCTCAAAATCGATCGATGATCGATGTTCCGATATTCTGGCGATCGACGTTACTTGTTTTCTATTTTTGAAATATTGAGTGCATGATATTTATAATTACTAGTTCATTAGTGTTCACTTTAATCCATAATTAAATAATTAGAATATTAACGTGTTGTTACATATGTACGTGCATGAGATCGATCGAGGAGTACTTATTAATTGGTCTAGTTATAAAATTAATACCATTTATATGTTGACCGTGTCATGAGTACAACAATTATGCCAAATATGTTACTGAAGTAACTAATTAATTAATTAATTTGGAGGTTGGTGATCGGGCTGATGACATGGTCTAGTTCTAGAGATCCTTGAAATTTGTTGAGTTGAATTAAAGTATATATATAGCGACTTTGGAAATTACATGTAAATTATAACGTCGTTGTCTCTCGATGATATGCATGTATCTGCAAGATAGAATTGGTCATGAGTCAGTCATGCACATATATATAACAAAGCAAGCTGCTAATTACTTCGACCCCAAGCTTAAGAGATCGTTTTTGTTCATATATAGAAGCATCGATCGAGCTAATACTTACAAATTCTGGGAAAGTGATCGAAGAAGAAATGTCAATCATGAATAGCTAATTCATTACGACAGTACTACATGAAGACATGAATCGATGAGCCAGAATTCAACATTGAAAATAACAGTACACCTAGACACATTAATTATATTCACAATATATATATATATATATCCTAGTGGAAAAATTATATATATATATATATATATACTGCATGCATGATCATGTTCAAACGACAAGTAGTACTAATAGTCGTGCCGCGTTATAGAAAAGTTCCAAGCTTTTAATTTCTTCAGAAGACCATTTCTATTTGTTCAAAAGTACTGTTAGAGTTTTTGAGTGGAAAGTGATATCGTGGGGCAGCGTTCGCAGATAAGGGCGAGACGGGTGGCTTTCGGAAATAATATTATTCGCTGACTTTGGTGGTAGGACCGAAGAGATTAGCATTATTTAATGTGAAAACGGCGGGCCGCACAGTACTAGTTCCACAAATGTTGAATGGGATTTATTGTCAAGATATTTGGATAGAAAGATATTGCCTCGTTTGAATTCACAGCCGACTTTAATTCATCTCATTTTTATTATTATATTTTTACATAAAATATAATAAATAATTTAAAATTTTCAAATCTCAAAATAATAATAATATTAAAACAATATTCTAAAAATATTTAATTTTACTATTCACAAATTATTTCACCTCATCTTTAAATCCAACCATCCCTTTAATATTTCTTTTTGTTTTAATTTCTAGTACTGCTCATCATGCATGTTACTCTAGCTTGTTCATACTTATGTAATCATTAAAAAATTTCAAAAATTGATATAAATTGATTTGATATGATAAATTATAAAGTATTAGATCTAACGTATTATATAAAATCATGTGATCAATATTTACTTTTATTTTTATGAAATCTTTTTATATCTATAACATTTCTCTCAGAGTGTAAGAGTAGGGGGCCGGTGAAGTTTGGAATTAGTAATAAATTCAATTTCATTTGTTAGTATATATCAATATTGTTCTGTAATTTTCATTTTTGACAATTAAACATAATTGTTCTAACGAATTTCTTTTCGGGGGTCTCCATTTCCTCGTTTTATATCCTTGATTTTACATTAATATTAAGGCCGCAATATTACTTATATGAAAATAAAAGCATTGGCATCGACCGATTACTAAAGCTGGCCAATCGATCGAGGTCGTTGTCGCCTCCGAGTCCCTCGTCTCAGATAAAAAGATAATGTTTTGTAAGTGAGGCAAGGTAATAGAACGAAGAAGAAACATTTTTAATTAGTGGTGGGTGAATTGGCAGTGGACACGTTCAGCATTTGCCTCCATATATATAGGGGACGGCCAATAGTTCAAAAAAGGGTTATCTTAATTCTTATCTAATCTAGATTAAATAAGAAGGTAAGTATAAAAATTTGTAAATAATAGTAAAATAATTTATGAATAGTAGTAAAATTATTTGAGTTGAGATTTTTTATAGAATTTTTGGAGAGGAAAAAGAAAAAATTGAATAAAAATATTATAAAATTAAAATATTGTTAGAATATATATTTTTTAATTAATATTATTTTTGTTTTAGAATTTCAAAATGTATGTTGAATTCTTTTTGATATTTTGTTTAAAAAAATTATAATGATTATGTAATGATTAGATTAAAATATTAAAGATTTAAAATTGAAAAATATGTTTGAGTGTATATTTAAATATTGAAATTATGTTGAGATTAGATAAGAAAAGATGAGATAAAATAAACTCAATATTAATGGGCCTAATATCCGCGAACGGCCCTGGTGTGCGAAAGGAGTTTAGATTGAAGGAGCGCTGAAGCCTCTTTTCTTTTTCTTTTCTTCTTTTTTTTTTTTTTTAATGAAATTTCTTCTAAAAATCCGTTTTGTACGTACACAGGAAATTAACTTGTATAATTAAGCTGATGGAGGTCAATGTAAGTGCAACAACTCATATTTGTACACTTGAAAATTACCTTTTTGAAAGTTTATTTAATTCAAGAACAAGAGTCAATTGAACTTTGATATAATATATATATATATATATAATAAATAGGGAGTGTGATACTGTAATCGTGAGGAGAGAGAGTGGATACAGACAAAAGAGAAAATTTTAGGTTTCCTCATAGGAGGGTTCTCGTGCCATCATGGCGATTGCCTTGGCCCAGTCTAGTGGTCCTGTGTTGGCTACAAAGGCCAGGTCTTTTGTTGACATAGCCATGGCCGTTCCGCAACCGCTTTCGGAAGTTAATCTTCCAATGGGGCCTCCAAACTAGGTGTAAGCAGTGGGACCCCACACCCTGCCCCCGCCCAAGCGGGGTGGGGATCCAGTCCTTCTAAGTGGGGTGCGGGTGGCCCCGCCCCGCACCTTGAAGAGCAACGGGGGTGGGGGACAGAGGGGGCATGGCCTTGCTCCATGTTTCCCCCGCCCCGTATAACCGTATAATATATATATGTAAAAAAAAAAAACCCCTTATTAATGAAACAACGGTGTCATTTCACTAATATTATAACCCCCGTTTACCCCCCCTCCCCTCACTCTTCTTGTCGTTCTCGAACTCGAAGCCTCGTCTCTCTCTCAGTCTCTCGCACTCTGTCTCTCGCGTTCTCTCAGACCTCAATCTCCCTCTCTCGAACGACTACACGAGCATTTGCAATACTATCTACCGTTTGAAACTTTGCTGCGCCGAACTCCAAACTCCAAAGGTAAAACTCCTAGTCCTTACTCCCGATTCCGGATTCCAGAGTTTCAACTTGTTTTTTTTTTTTTTTGAGTTTTGGATTGGAGATTGAAGGAAGGATGGGAATGATTCTGAAATTGTGTATTGTGGATTCTGGCTTGTGCATGTGTTTGTCACTGTGTGAAATTTATTTAGGAGTTTCGAATTGAATCCCTAAATCAATTTAGGGGTATTTAGGAGTTGAGGATTGAACCCCTAAATTGATTTAGGGGTTCAATTCGAAACCCTAATTTTGTTTACGGGTTTAAAATAAATCCCCTTCAATTGAAGTTTAGGGGTTTCAATTGAAGCCCCTAAATAAATAAAAATATTTTTTAAAATTATTTGGTGTATTATTACATTTTTTTTTTATGTGTTGTGTTCGCTTTGCATTGTGCCTTATTTAATTTTCTAATTTTTATTGTGTTGAAAAATCAGGGATGTCTTCTCAAAGAGATTATAGTGATAGCTCTTCTACCCCTACTAGTATCCCTACTCCTACCTCAGAATTGGCCCCTACTAAGCCTCTTCCAACTCCCGAGAGTACACCTTACCCCACCTCCATGCCCCTACCGACACAGAGTAAGAAACCTGTGTCCATAGTTTGGTCTCACTTTACCAAACTAGAGGGTAGTGACTCCAATAAACCCCAAACCAAATGTAATTATTGTGAAAAAATATATGGATATTACTATAGGAAACATGGTACATCACTGCTAAAGGTCCATTTAGAGGAACAATGCAAGAAGAATCTAATATTAAGATCCTTATTGGAGAAGAGTCAATCTAGACTAGAAGTTGGACTAAAACAAATGGCGGATGGGAGTAATGGGGGTCCAATGTTGAAGGGGTTTACGAAGTATAATCCTAATGAGTGTAGAAGGAAAGTAGCTCGTATGGTGATCATAGACGAGCTACCTTTTCAGTTTGTGGAAGGGAGAGGTTTAAGAAACTTGTTGGAGAATTGGAACCTAGATTTTCGCTTCCTTCTCATCACACTGTGGCAAAAGATATTAAAAAGATATACAGAAAAGATAAAGATGTTTTGAAGGGCCAATTGGCAAGTTTGGTAGTTTGCCTCACTACCGATACTTGGACTTCTGTCCAAAATTTCAATTACATGTCTTTGACTGCCCATTTTGTTGATTCTGATTGGATTCTCCACAAAAAAATTATTAAGTTTTGTCAACTAGTTGATCACAAGGGTAAGATTATTGGGAAGGCCTTGGAGGCCGCAATAAAGGAGTAGGGGTTGACACGGGTTTTGACAGTGTCTGTTGATAATGCCTCCTCTAATGATGTCGCCTTGAGATATCTGAAAACTTATCTTAGAGAGGCAAATAAAACATTCTTGGGTGGTGAATATGTGCATGTTAGATGTGCTGCACATATCTTAAATATAATTGTTACTAAGGGGTTGAAAGATGTTGATAACTCGGTTGCACAAGTTAGAATGGTTGTGAAATTTGTGAGGTCTTCTCCTTCTAGATTAGAGAAATTCAAGGTTGCTGCGAAGAGTGTGGGCATAACATCGAAGAAGGGTCTTTGTACTGATGTTGTAATGTCCCGATCCCGAGGGTCCAGAGAGTTAACTCATGTTACCCGATAATCAACTCTGACACTGCTAATATACTTCTAAAAGTTCCAAATCAAACGTAAACACTTCAAATTTAATTAACCACACCAATCTATGTATCAAACCCTTGATACAGTAACCCCAAGAAAAATATCGAATTCCCTACATGACTCTTAAACCCACATTTCAACAATATAATTATAAACTCCAAATTCTTAATATTATAAAGAAATTTTGATTCAGACTAATTTTCTCAATATAATCAATTCTTCAAAAACACCAAGACATCTAAACACAATAAAATTTCTTGACAATGATCGCCAATACTCTTCAAAGGCTTTTTATTCTTAATCCATTACTCTTACGTCATCTCACTCAGTGCTTCACAGTCTTGATCCTTAGCTGAAAAGTCTAAAATCATCTGAAAATATTATGAAGATAAGGGAGTGAGTTATTAACAACTCAGTAAGCAGAGAACATATACTAGTATGTAAACATGAGCATTTTCAGAAAGTTCAGTATGCAGAAACAAAACATTTCTTTTCATATGCACATCTCAAAATGTATTACCAGAAAATCAAAGCGATTTTTAAACCTTTTCATATTCAAAAACCCTTCGGCATAACATAACTGAACATTTTCATCTTATCATATCATATCATATACTATGTTTAACCCCCGTGATAGGGTTGTGCTATCTCCGGTGGCCAAACCAGACAGTATTATATTGTGAAACTTTTCCTTTTTCAATCTCAGAGTTCCGAGTGTGCATATAGGAAATAATACATAAAAGACCACTTTGTTTCCAAAGTGGGTGTACCAGAAACAGAGAAGTTGGTACCAACCCAAACAGAGACCACAGTTTTACACCCATGGTAAGGTCAGAACAGAATAGAAACAGAATGTCATGCCAGAAGTTTCAGAAATCACATCATATCGTATCAGATTACAGAACATTTTCAGAACAGAATCAGGTCACAAGAATATCATTTATGCACAAAATTTCATATTCGCTCTCTTTTGCACAGTTCAGAAATAAAATGTCAAAATAAGCTCATATCTATACCAGTCATGACAGAAAATGCATTCTTCTTATACAGAATTTCATGAGCAATGCAGAACAAATAATTGAGGTTGTTTCCAAACTTTCTTTTCATAACAAAACATGCATATTTTCCAAAATCAACTTTAGATCATTTTATTTTATGCAAAATCTAGTATAGGAACTCCGCTTATCTGGACTTCTAAGCTTTTTAGAATTTTCCTCGAAAATGCCAAACAAAAGAAGTAATCGTCACCTATAACATAAACGAGTAATTCCCGTAAATTTCCAATCAAACAGGTATTTCAATATTTAAACCTCAGATGCTAAAAGAACCTATTTTAATTCTTCAAAACCTAAAATTCTTATAATTCATAAAATACCTCTATCACTTTCTAAACTCATCAATATCCAACTGCCAACAAAATCTCGCGTAATCCAATCACAAAAATAACTCCATACTCCAAACCAACCGACCCCCCTTACTTATCAAACTCAGACTGGCACAACCAATCAAATCACAGTAAATATGAATTAGCATAAAAATATATTAAAATCTCTAAAGATGTTTGGGAAAATACTTACAGTACTTAAATGCTAATTTCTGAAATACCAAGCTCGCGAACACCAGATTTAATGCCAAAAGTAAGCTCAAAATAAAATCACCAAAAATTACAGTTTTTGAGATGAATAAAAAGAGTTTCGAAAACAGAGAAATTTTGAAGTAATATTTTTAAGATAAAAGAGGCCGATTAACTGAAATAAAACTAAAATAAAATAAAGGTGCAACACACGGCAATTGGCAGAAAAATAACTCACGGCTAAGGTAAAATGTAGCACACGCAAGTACTAAAAATATCAGACACCCGCATGAAACTCACGGCCTTTGGGGACAAAAACAGGGCACGGCAAGAGGATGAAAACAAAGCAACCCCAACAAAGAGTAAAAATCAAGTTCGGCTAAAGACATTGCTAAGGGACTTAAACAGAGCATAAAATGGAACTAAAATAAAAAAACTGAAAGACCAACCCAAGGAAAGAAAAAAAAAAGCTGAATGCAGAAAAACAACAGCAAAAAAAAAAAATACAAATACTCGAATAAACTTGCATGATTGAAAAAAAAAACAAATAAAGTAGATGAAACAAAAATGATGATAATGATTCGAAAATAATGAGGAAGGACTGAAAATAAACCGAAAACAAGAAGTGAGGTGCCGAAACAGAACTGCAAAAACACTGGTTCGAGGAAAACTGAAATTGCCAATGGAGAGGAAGAAGGCACAACAGACGGCACAGTGAAAATAGTGGGGAGAAATGGAAACAAAATGAAGGAGGAGAGAAATGGAGGTTATTGCACGGCCTGGAGGAGAATAAAACAAAGCAGGAAATGAGGAGGAGTCGGCGTAGGAGAAATGAAGAGGAGAAGAAAAGAGAAGAAGAAGAAGCGAGAGCCCTAAGAGCATTGGCATTGGATTCATCAAATTCATCTTCAAAATTTGATGAAAAGTACATGTTTTCCATAAATGTAAAACCTTCACATCCATAATCACACATTGGATTAGCTATTGGATTCATCAAAATAATAATATAATATTATTTTTTTAATAATAATATTTTTAATTTTTTCTTTCATATCTTGTAATTATAATAACCATATGTTAAATAATTTAATTTGATACTTAAATTTTTATGTCTCAATTAATTTTTTTCCTCAACTTAATTATCCAAGAAACACATTTTACCAACCTTTCTTCTACCAAATAATCATATATACAATTTATGAAACCAACAAACACATTTTGCCAATATTTTTTCTATCCAATAAACACACCTACAATAAATTTCAACCGACAAACATATTATGCCAATATTTCTTCTACCTAATAGTCACATCTACAATTCTTAAAACTAACAAACATTCATTCACAAGCCCTTCTTTTCTACCCAAACTTCACATCTACAATTCTAAAAATTAACAAACACATAAATTCCACATGCACAATACCAAACATTCATATCTACAATTCTTGAAACCAACAATTAGATGTAGCCAAGCATTCTTCCTTTGCCAAGATTTTTAGTTGTAGCTAATAGTCTTGGATTAAGCTCTATAAATAGACCCATCCTCTCACTACTTCCCACTCATCAAAAACTAATATTACTTCTTCTATTCCATCAAATTTTGTTCTCTCAATTCTCTATGGATCCCTTTTGGAGTAATGATTATATGGAAGATGAAGATTATTATGATCACGAGGAATATATGATACAAGCAATAGCCCTACACAGACAACAATGTGCAGGTGAAGGAGCATCTGCATCACGTCATCATAATTCTCAACCTCGTATGTTCATCCGACATGATCCATTGGAAGGTCATGAACACCTTTGGAATGATTACTTTGTTGAGCCGCCAATATATTATCCAAAAAAGAGATGCTAGTGGGAGACTTGGATTGTCTTCCCTTCAAAAGATGACTGTAGCAATTAGGATGCTCGCGTATGGGGTAATGGGAGATCTTATGGATGAGTATGTAAGAATTGGAGAAAGCACTGCACGCTTGAGTATGAAGAAATTTGTAAAGGCGATTGTGTCAATTTTTGGAGGTGAGTACTTGAGGTCTCCAACCTCAAGTGATATAGCAAGGTTACTAGAAGTCGAACAAATGCGTGGATTTCCAGGAATGTTGGGTAGCATTGATTGCATACATTGGAAATGGAAGAACTGTCCTAGTGCTTGGAAAGGTACATATTCTGGTCACGTAAATGAACCAACTATTATTTTGGAGGCTATTGCGTCTTACGATCTTTGGATATGGCATGCTTTTTTTGGTTTGCCTGGGTCTCATAACGACATCAACGTACTCGATCGATCTTCTATTTTTGTTGCGTTGGCTGAAGGTCTTACTCCTCCGTGCAACTACACAATCAATGGTCACAAATACACAATGGGATATTATCTTGCTGATGGTATATATCCTTCTTGGGCAACACTAGTGAAAACAATTCCTGCTCCACATGGAAAAAAGAAAAAACATTTTGCTGCTTGTCAAGAGTCTGGAAGGAAAGATGTGGAGCGTGCCTTCGGAGTACTCCAATCTAGATTTGCAATTGTGCGAGGACCTGCTAGGTATTTCCAGCCCCAAGTTCTAAAAGACATTATGTACGCATGCATAATCTTGCACAATATGATCGTTGAAGATGAACGTCATCTATATCTCAGGGCAGATCAGTTTATTTACGACACCAATGACGATAATCCTCATGAGCCACTTTCACGCGATAATATACCTGAATTCATGGAATTCATTGCTCAACATCATCGTATTAGAGATAGAGGCACTCATTCTCAATTCCAAGCCAACCTTATCGAGCATTTATGGAATATGCATGGGAGTGGATAATGTGGAACGTGGAATCCAATGTTAACTTTTGGACCCCTGTTTATTATTTAATGTGGAATCCAATGTGGTTAATGGGTCCCTTTTTATTATTTAAGGTAGAATCCAGTTTTCCTTGCATATTAAGAAAGTTCTATTATTTAATGGGTCCCTTTTTATTGATTTTAAGGAAGTAGGTTGCCGTAATGCTGAATATTGTGCCCTTCTATATTTAAATATTGAAGTTATGTTGAGTGAAAGATTGAAATATTGAGGAAAATTCAGAAAAAAATCTGCACGGCATATAGATATCAGGAATTGTAAAATACAAATGAATTCCATCACTCTAACATTGGGTGCATCACGTAAAGAAACTGAAGCTGCCATGAGTGAAAATAACACTTTAACCAACAAAAATAATCCATAATACTTCAACAAAATAATTATCCATGTAGAAGCTGCCAGTTTACACATTCAGAAACAAAAATAACTCAAGAATCAACTCCATGAGGTGCATCACGTAATCAAGTCCCCTTCCATCACTTTAACATTAGAATCAAGAATAAAGTCAAATAGAATAAAGGCATCACGTAAACAAAATATTTATCCAACAAAATATGTTGCCATCACGTTAACATTGCAAATAGAATAAGGCAGCATCTCTCCCAAAATACAATCTGCCCAATATACAATCAACCATTGCAAAAAGTTAACTTAGTCACAAAATACAATCAGCCCAAAATACAATCAACCATTGCAAAAAGTTAACTTAGTCACAAAATACAATCAAACATTTATAAATGCTAATTTCAGATTTCATAGTGGCTGCCTAGCCACATGTTTTGGAGCTGGACAGCCACTAAAAGCTGGAAATCTGAAAGTAATATTCAACAGTTACTCAACTCCATGAGGTGTGGATGGAGATTTGTCGAATGTACCTTCTGAATCATCCAAAGACTCCTCAAATATTTTCCTCTGAAGTTTCAGGAAGTAGGATTGCTACATGGTAGTCATGCCAGAGAGATCCTTGTTCATGATCTCAGCCTCAAACTTTCTCTTCTCAAGTTCCAGCTGTGCACCTCTATCAGCAGCTTGGTTCACCACCCATGCTCTCCTCTCTGCCATGAATTGTTATCTATCATCAGTCATTTGTACTAAACTCATGTTAAACTCAGCATCACATGATTCCTAAGCCTTCCACTTCCTCAAGTTATCTTTCCCTGCTTTTTTTCCTCGAGGCCTCTCAACGTTCTCCTCCACGACGTCCTCAGCAACTTCACGTGACTGCTCATTGGCTGGATGCTTATCTTGTGGTTTTCTCCTTGTATTTAGATTACTCATGTGCTGCTACCACTTGGGTTGGTGTCTCAATTGACACCAACAATGCTCTAGTGTGAAGTTTCCCTTCTCTATCTCCTTGTACATTAATTTTACTTTTTCAATCTAAAAATTAGAATGAATATTGTCAAAAAAAAAAAAAAAAGAATCATAGATAAAATAAAACATTAGTAAATGAAAATGGTACATACCTTGTCTTGCTCGGTCGCACCACTTGGGTGCAATGATTCTACTTGCGCTAGAAATGCACAAAACTTGTTTGTGCATTTTTGAATCATGGACCAATGATTGATCAATGGCCCTACTGAACGATTTGTAGTATTCAGTTTTTTACACTCATGATAAAACTCAGAAATTTGGTCCCACATTTGAGTGGATTTCTGATCAATACCCCGTATGGCATCAATGCTAATGTTGAGCCATCCGGAGACAAGTAAGTTATCCTCCTTAACAATGAAAGATGCCCCTATTTGAACTTTTTTTGCCGGAGGCCTCTTTTCACCGTGAAGGGGAGTTGTTTGGACCATAACATTAGAAAGATGCTCATATGTGGGAGTGACATTAATACCTTCTCCTCCACTTTGTAAGAGAGTGGTGAAGAAGGGATCCTCCTTAAATGGAGTGTCCATCCTTTAAGAATCGTAACCTTGGGCTGTCAAACGAGGTAGCACAAGCAAAGAGATACAAGGCAGCACATCACAATAGATACCAGGCAGCATATTTCAAATGGATACAAGGCAGAAGATTTTAAACATTTAATCAAATCATGCTGCATGTTGCTTTCCCAAAAAGTTACACAACAAGTTCATTACTAAAAGTTACACAGCAAGTTCATTACACGGTTACACCGCAAGTTCATTAAAACAGCTACACATCTGAAAGTTTGTACCAATATACTAGTTTCATTGGAGCATACTGTTGTTTAACGTGGACTTCCATCTCATGGCATAATATGGAAGTGGCTTGCTGAAAACTATAGTTTATTGTGCCCTTATTCAATAATAATCATGATGGACACTTCTTTCTTCTCTCTTAAGTCTCAAGTAATATGATTCTTCATATTAAAGAATCATATAATATGAACCCCAAAGGTATTACTTTACGATAGGAATCAAGCCACTAATTTAATTTCAAAATGCTAAATATGCTTCCAAATGCATTATATTAATTAGTAGACAAATAGTTTAGTATGGAAGAATAACACCACTGCTTGCCTCCTAGAATGAAAGAAATTAACAAAGATAAATTAACATGCATTACTTCTGGAAATCAGCAGCTTGATTCCAAGATTAGTATAATCTAACAGCAAAAAAGTACTAAGTATGTAATCCAGTGGCACGGCAGAAAAGCATAAATCGTGCATATTATTTTTCTCATCATATAAATCACTCTTTCCACTCTCTATATTCTGCATTTGTACACACAAAATGTTAAACTATCCTAGAAAAAGCTGTTAATGTATACAAGTTGAGGATCGTACCACTTGTTTAAGAATCTCCAACACTGAGTGCGCCTGAAAATGAGTCAAAAAAAAAAACATGAAACTTGATCAGTAACCATGTATGTGTTCACCAAGAGCAAAAGCCCCCATCGGGGATGACTAATTTCTCTGTTTATTGAAACTAGGGTTGCAGATTGTCATTTGAGGGGAAGAAGTGAAGCATTGCGTGAAAGGAGAAGAAGTGAAGCACGAACCTGAAAGGAGAGAAACCAATGTTGACTGCTTTGTTTCTGCGTGAAGGATCGAAGCTCAGATTTTCGATTCGGGCACTGTAGCTCTGCGAAAATGAGAGAAAGCACCACACAGTGCACCTATGGAGGTGATGGCGATTTGCTGAAAACCCAGTGACGAAGACAAGCTGCTCTCCTCTCACGGCAAAGGGAACTTTCTCGCTCGTCCAAAAATATGAGAGGAAACGGAGGGAAGAAACGAACTGGAAGAAAGGGAGAGGAAGAAAGAAATGAAGAGGAAGAAAGAAATCGGGGAAGGGAGAGGAGAGGAAGGAGAAAGAGGGATTTCGGGATTTTGAGGGATTTGGGGATGAAGAAGAAAGCAGAGAAGAGAAAGAGAGGGAAAGAAAAATAATTGCCTGCGAAATCTATCAGTTTTTGTAATAAAATAATGAGATAGATGTAAAACAGTAGATCTTCATATTTGAAGATAAATCCAATTATACTGTAGCTCATAGCTTGTCAAACATACTAAAGGTGAATCCAATGCCGGCTTTTTCCAATAAAATTCATCAAATTATAGACATTGATGAGTCCAATGCCAATGCTCTAAGGCTGGGAATAAAACAGCAATGTATGGAAAGAAAAATAATGGGTTGAGTTGGGGGGTTAAAGGGGTGGGCTGAAACCAAAAGGGCTAGGCCCAAAAAAATAAAAGATAAAAAAAATAAAAATAAACATAAACATAAAGCAGCCCAATCAAAAAAAAAAAATTAAGCGCTACAAAAGAGAAATGCCCAATAAAAATAAATAAAAGTCAAATAAAAACACTACAACTCAATATTAATAAATAAAATAATTAAAGTCCAACAATAAAATACAATAAAACAAAGAGCAAATTTAAATGTAACTAATAATTAATATCAAGTAAGCACATCAAAATAAATTTCACAACTTAAAATAAGAGAACCAATATTTAAATTAATTAAAAATATTCTATCAATTAAAATACACGAAAATACGGGGTGTCACAGATGTTGCTACCATATGGAACTCAACTTATTAGATGTTAGAGGCGGCCCAAGAATATAAGGCAGCCTTTTAGTTATTGGGAGATGAAGACATTTAATATGTCAAATACTTTGACAAGCACGGGGGCTTAGGAAAGCCTAATGATAATGATTGGGAGGTAGTTTCTACTTTTGTTGATTTTCTAGGACTTTTTCATGATATCACATTGAAGTTATCTGGTTCTTTGTACCCTACATCTCATGAGTTTTGTCAACAAATATGTAGGGTAAAAGAGGAATTAGATGACATGTGTAGGGGTTCCAATATAAGGATGATGGGGATGGCATTGACTATGAGGGTCAAATATGACAAGTATTGAGGAGATTTGACTAGATTGAATATTTTGTTATATATGGCTGTTATTCTTGATCCCCGCCTGAAAATTTTAGGCATGTTATATGGTTTGGGACTTGCGCACAATCAGGCATGGGCTGATCTTTTTGGTGATATGGCCCGAGATACCTTTACTAAATTGTATAATGAGCTTAATACAATTAAGGATGGTATTGTATCTATTACACCTACACCTACCCCAACTCCTCATTCAGACACTGGGTCAGCAAAGAAGCATAGATTAGCGTGGACTAAAACCCTTGCACATAATCCCACACTAGTTAGTCAATCTACGGAGGTGGTTTCGAAGTTAGACAACTATTTGTCAGGGATCTTATTCAAGATGATGACAATTTTGATATATTAGTATGGTGGAAGGTGGCAGCAAATAAATATCCCATCCTTTCTGAGATAGCCCGTTGTATCTTGGTCATCCCTATTAGCACCGTTACCTCAGAGTTAGCCTTTAGTACCGAAGGGCACATATTGGATCCTTTCCGTAGTTCATTGTCTCCTTCGATTATGGAGGTATTGATATGTACACAGAGTTGGACGATGGGAAAGGATATTTATATTCCGGATGTTTTGGATTTTAAGGAGACTGACGAAGAGGAGGGTGGTGAGCAGTCTGGATCTAGACCACCTGGTAATTGTTGTTTTTATTTTATTATATTTTGATTTATTTATATTCCTTTTGATTTTATCGGTATTAATTTTAGTGTTTATTGTTGTAACTTGTAGTATCACATGAGATTATTCAGAGTCAGATGATGTCTACCTCCACTGCAATATAAATATGTGCTCACTGCTCAAGCGTCAAATCTGAATTATCAAATTATGTATTGATGTATTTCAATGATTTGTAATACTGATACAATGTTTCTTCGACACTTATGTAATTATGTTTGTAATTTTGTAATTATTTAGCCTTTCAATTTTGTAATTTCGTAATAGCTTAGTTATTATTATTAGTTTCTTAGGTAGTAGGCTAGTAGTATGTGTAGTAGTGTAAATTTGTAATTTTTTATTCGTGTAATTTTTTTTTAATATGATTTTTTAGTTTTTTTTTTTTCTACTCAAAACCTTGGGCTCAAGATTGGGCCATTTTGGACCCATTTCAGCAGTTTTTAGGCCAAAAATGGCCCAGTAGGAGGGTAGGCAGATTGATCTCCCCACCCGCACCCCGCCCGCCCCCGCATGCCGGGGGCGGGGTGCAGGAATGAAGTTTACCCCCCCCCCCCCCCCCCTTTTGGGGGGGGGGGGGGGGACGCAAAAATTACAACCACAAAGAAATATACNAAATGGCGCTATCGGTAGCACCATTAAGATATTCTCTGGTTTTTGAAGTTTCTCACGCATAGACCTTCATTAGATGCTATAAGGATGTTTATTCGGGTGAGATGCGGTTTAATGGGAAATGTGGTCGTCTCGTCCATGAGCAAAAACCGCAATGTCTTTGTCCATTTAACATCGGAAGAAGACTTCAATAAGGCGTTTTCATGAGCGGCTTATGAGATAAATGGTGGTCCATACAAAGTATTCCATTGGACGCCAAGTTTTACAGAAGATGAGGAAACTCCTATTGTTTCGGTCTGGGTGATGCTCCCAGGTCTCCCTCCAAATTTCTATCACAACTCTATCCTCAAAATATTGATGGCATCGATTGAGAAGTTCATCCGGTCTGACAACTGCACTCACTGTGCTACGAGAATGAATGGAGCACTCATTTGTCTAGAGATGGATGCTTCAATACAACATTTGGACTCATTCTGGATTGGTTCATCTGGTTCTGGCTTCAAAGAAGATGTTGTATTTGAGACATTGACGGGGTTCTGTGTAAGTTGTAAGTTGTAGGGGTGTAAGATAAAGCAGTAATTATCATGGAGTAGGCTTCAATACCTTACTCACTGGATGGTTTATCTATTATATAGCAGTATAGTGCTGTAGTTACAAATTGAATTTCAAATGTACAAGGATGAGTAACAGAGTTATCTTAACAAACTAATTCAAATTTCAAAACTCTGTTATTTACAAATTTTTTTTCTCAGTGCTGTAGACTCGGGATCCTCTGTATACTCAGTCAATTTAACAGCCCCTGCAAACTGATGGGCAGTGAGCAGATCATTAGTTTGGATCGATGAAATTTAAATCGTAAGGCTGTGTGTCCTTTAGTGAAGACATCTGCGATTTGATCTTCTGTTGAAATGTGACAGACTTGAACATCTTTATTTACCACTTTTTCTCTCACAAAGTGATAGTCTACTTCAATATGTTTTGTTCTAGCATGAAAGATGGGATTTGTAGCCAATGCAATTGCTCCTATATTGTCACACCGAATTATTGGACATTTAGCTAGAGCAATGTTTAATTCTTTGAACAACATTCTCATCCAATAGAGTTCAGCAGTAACTAACACAAGAGACCTGTATTCTGCTTCTGTACTGGAACGAGAGACCACACTTTGCTTCTTAGCACTCCACGAAATCAAGTTATTGCCCAGAAAAATTCCATATCCACTGCTACTGCGTCTGTCATCCGGATTGCCTGCCCAATCCGAATCGCAATAAGCATTTAACTCTATACTTGATGGTGAGTAATAAAGACCGTAGTCAACTGTCCCTTTGAGATATCTTAGAACACGTTTGAGAGCTGTCCAGTGTCCTTCTCGTGGGCAATGCATGAATTGACACAATTGATTAACAATATAAGAAATATCAGGTCTTAAAATAGTGCAATATTGGAGTGCTCCAACAACCATTCGATATTGATTGGGATCTTTGAGAAGTAATCCATCTTGAGCTGTTAATTTCTTTCTAGAAACTATGGGAGATGACAATGGTTTTGCTCCAGCCATGTTTGTCTTATAAAAGAGATCAGTGATATATTTGCTCTGTCTCAAGTGAAGGCCATTGGAGTCACGGCATGCTTGCACACCTAAGAAGTAACTCAAATTCTCGAGGTCTTTGAGCTAAAAGTATGTGCCAAGATGAGCAATGAAGTGATGAATAGCCTGTTGATTTGATCCTGTCAAGATAATGTCATCTACGTAAACAAGAACAAATATTTGTAAGCCATTCCTTGTGTAAATAAAGAGAGATGTATCTACTGATGATTCCAGAAAACTATATTCAGTGAGTTGTTGAGATAGCCTTCGAAACCAAGCTCTTGGAGCTTGTTTTAGCCCATATAAAGATTTATGTAACTTGCAAACAAAATCTGGTTGAGATTTATCAATGAATCCCTTCGGCTGTTCCATGAATACCTCCTCATCCAAAATGCCATGCAAGAAGGCATTAGAGACGTCTAGCTGATGAATGGGCTAGTGAAAATTAATAGCAAGTGCAAGAATTAAACGAATTGTAGAGGGTTTAATTACTGGCGAAAAAGTCTCATGATAATCTACTCCATCACGCTGATCAAACCCTTTGGCAACCAAACGTGCCTTATACCTCTCTATGCTGCCATCTTGTTTTCTTTTAATCTTGTATACCCATTTATTTCGAACCACAGGTTGATGAACTGGTCGTGGACATAGTGACCATGTACCATTGGCCATTAATGCATCAAACTCACGACCCATAGCATCCCTCCATTCAGACACAGTTACAACTTGTGTGTAGCAACTTGGTTCATTTTCATGATAAATTGTGGACAACACACGAAGTGGATGTTTAGTGGAGTAAAAGGTCTGAAAACCTGGAAACTGTTTTGGCTTAAGGTTCCCTGTTTTTGATCGTGTAACAATCTATGGAACTGGTTGGGGTGGAGGAACATTGAGAGGCTCAGGGTGAGGATTTTGAGGTGGAGGAGAGTCAAAATTTGGGGATGAGCTAGTAGGAGTTGTGATTGGAATTATGGGTTCGGGGCTTGGAGAAGACAAGGGATTATCATGACATGAAGATAAAGTTTCTGACTGCATAATATCAGTAAGAAGTGGCAATGTAATAGAAGTTGGAAATTTGAGAACCTTACCAGCAACATCTAATTCACTTTCGGTTGAGGAGCTTGGCACCATATCAGCTGCTGGAAAAAAGGCCTCGTCAAAGATAACATTGCAAGAAATATAGACTCTACCAGTAGTTAAGTCCAAACATCTATATCCTTTTTGTTGTCCTGAATATCCGAGAAAAACACATCTTTTACTTTTGAAGCAAAGTTTATGTTTTTCATATGGTGTAAGTAATGGATAACAACTACAACCAAAGACACGCATGTCAGTGTATCTCGGGACAGATTTATGGAGCATGTAGAAGGGAGATAGATTGTTTAGAACTTTTGTTGGCAGCCTGTTAATTAAATACACTGATGTTAGGAATGAATCAGACCAATATGTGTTGGGTAAATGTGATTTTGCAAGAAGAGTTAATCCCATTTCCCTGATGTGACGATGTTTTCTTTCGGCTATACCATTTTAAGGAGAAGTATATGGACAGGTGAGGCGATGAGAAATCCCATTTGTAGATAGGAATAGTTTAAACTCCTTGGAAAGGTATTCACCACCATTATCGGTTTGGAATTGTTTGATCTTGCAAGAGAAATAATTTTCAACAAGAGCTTTATATTGCTTGAAAATATGAAGTACATCAGATTTATTAGTCATGGGATACAACCATGTGAAACGGGAAAAGTCATCAATAAAAATAACATAAAACCGACAACCACCTGTTGAGGTTATGGGAGAAACCCAAACATCAGAGTGAACAAGATGTAAAGGACCATTTGTTTGTCGAGCAGACCTGTCATAAGGAATTTGTTTTGCTTTTCCTAGAGGACACGATTCACAAAGAACAAATTTGGTGAATGGCTCAGTACTAGGTAGATGTCTAGATTGGAATAAACTATTTAGAACAAGTTCAGAGGGGTGGCCTAGTCGACTATGCCAGCCATCTTTAGTTGTCTTTGTGCCTAACTTAGTTGCAAAGCAATGCATCTTATTAGAAAAGCTCTTGTTGCCAGGTAGCGGATAGAGGCCATTCTCAGCTTAACTGTGGAAAAAGATTTTGTTGGTTTGATTCTGTTTGACAAAGAAATGACAACCAGTGAGAATAAAATAACAGTCATTATCCAAACAAAATTTGTTGATAGATAAGAGATTTACAGAAGCATTTGTACAATGTAAGATATTTTTCAATTGAAAAGAGTGTTTATCAAGTAAAAGGGAAGTGTGTCCAGTATTTTCTATGGATAAACCTGTGCCATTACCAACTGTGATCATCTCTGTGCCTTCGAAAGGTTGCTGAGTTGTAAGATTTACTGCATTACTGGTTATGTGTGCATTAGCCCCACTGTCAGCATACCATATTTGATTATCAAGGTTGGCATTTGTTTCAGCAGCCATGGCAGCAAGTTCAGCAGGCGGAATTCGACCTTGGTATGCATAATTGAATCTCTCATAGCAGTCAAGAGCTATATGATTTGTTTTGCCACAAATCTGGCAAGTAGGCCTATTTGAGGAAGCATTTTGTGACCGAGAGTGTTGCTGTGGAGCAAAACTAGAACCTCGATTTGACAATGTAGTTGGAGCTCGATTTTGTCTGTAATTATTATTTAGACCTGGCTTTTGAAATTTTTTATGAAGGTTTGGTACTTTGGATTTGTTAGCCGCAAAGGCATAGTGAGCATCTGCCTAGGTTTGCTGTTGACTGTCTAAGAGGGCCTCAAAGCTGAGTAGTTCAGCTTGAAAATCTTCCAAGGTGAGATCATTATCTCGAGTAGCAAGAGTATATGAGGTAATGAAGGGAGTGTAGTTTACCTTGAGTCCTCCCAGTAAGTGAGCAATAAGATCTTGATCATCTATTGGCTTTCCAGCTGCTGCCAATTGATCAGCTAGAGCTTTGGCTTCATCAATATAGGTAGTACATGTTTTACTACCTTGAGAGAAAGTCTGGATTTGTCACTTAAGTAAAGCAACCCGTGACCTTGAAGCTGATGCAAAGCGAGTTTGGAGAGAATCCCAAGCTTGCTTAGCAGTTTTTGTTCCATACAGAGAAGCAACCAACTTCTCTGAAATGGAAGCAAGGATCCAACTTTTAACGCAATTGTCCTTCCGGAACCATATTGCATAAGCTGGATTGGGAGCATCCTGAATGAGTTATGCAGGAGCTGTGATAGTGCCATCAATATGGCCAACAAGATCATGGCTATTAAGGAATACCATGAACTGCATACTCCATGCCATGAAGTTTGTACCAGTTAGCTTTTCAGTGACAGGCTGAGACGTGGCATGAATGTTTAAATTAGAGGGAGGCATATTGGCAGAGTTACTTGAGCTAGAAGACATTATGAAAGAGATGAAAGAGGCGGAAGTTTGAAGAAATAGATCAGGCACGAGCCGTACTACTGGCTGATACCATGTAAGATAAAGCAGTAATTATGATGGAGTAGGCTTCAATACCTTACTCACTGAATGGTTTATCTATTATATAGCAGTATAGTGCTGTAGTTACAAATTGAATTTCAAATGTACAAGGATGAGTAACAGAGTTATCTTAACAAAATAATTCAAATTTCAAAATTCTGTTATTTACAAATCTGTTTTCTCAGTGCTGTAGACTTGGGATCCTCTGTATACTCAGTCAATCTAA
Organism: Pterocarya stenoptera; assembly: GCA_003123785.1. Lineage (NCBI taxonomy): Eukaryota > Viridiplantae > Streptophyta > Magnoliopsida > Fagales > Juglandaceae > Pterocarya > Pterocarya stenoptera. The sequence continues at coordinate 256,640 of QEOT01002511.1, read as the reverse complement.
CAAGGGGCACAATAAAACAACATGTAAAAGAGGAAAAATCAGTCGAGATAACCGGAAAACAGGCAAGGACAAAAACGATATGGCGTACCGTGAAGTGAAAAGATGTCTGAATGCAGTTGGTGGAGGAAAAATAATAGAGGAGCAAGATGTTGAGGTGACTGATAAAGTGGAGGAGCAAGGAGAGGTAATGTTGATGGAAAAGGAAGTGAAAAAAGAGACAAGAAAAATTCTGGTGAGAGATGAAGGGGAAAATGAGATTGCTATGTAGGGGTTCAACAGTTTGAGTTCTCCAGTAAACAAGGAAAACATGTCAGACGGGGATATTGAAGAGCAGGAATTTGTTCAAGATGGTATAAAATAGGGGGATTATGATTTGCAAAGTGGGGACCTGGAGAATGTGGTTCTAATCTAAGATGTCCCTATGGATGAATGGGGGCAAGAAATTCATGTCGGTCAGACAGAGGAGCAGCAATCATTGTCTGAGTAGGAAGCGGATGTGGTGGATGTGGCAATAGGAAGAAAAAAATATTATCAATTTGAGGAGGATCAGAGTGGTTCCAAGAATCAAAATGGCAAGAGTGGACTGGGAACTTCAAGAAGCACCAAACGGGTCATCACCCATCTGTTAAAATTAAATCTATGATAGGTCCCATATTGTATTGGACCATCAGAGGTCTGGGCACCTCAAGGGGAAGGCTAAAGAAGATAGTAAAGAAATTTAAATCTAAGATAGTTGCATTGGCAGAGACCTTTGTTGATGGTAGTAGCATGGGAAGTTTGATGAGGTATTTATGCTTGGAGAAGGGTATTTCTAATCAACTGAAGGCTGGGAAGATTTGGATATTGTGGGAAAATAATGTAGATGTTAACATTGTGAGCATGAGTGACTAGTTTATCATGATCAAAGTGACAGAGGAGCCTATGGTTTATCACATCACTTTTGTTTATTCCAAATGCTACTATGGACCATGGAGACAACTTTGGAGGGATTTAGAAGAGGATGTACAGAATAAAATCACATGGATGATTCTAAGGAACTTCAATATTATCAAAAGCAATGAAGAACGGAGGGGGGGGGGGGGTTTCCCTCTATCGAGGATAGCGATGGAGGAATACAATGCTTGGATAAATGGTTGTGGACTGTTGGATATTAATTATTGAGGCAATAGTTTTTCCTGGTACAATGGGCATGAAGAGTTAGCTAGGAGTTGGGCTTGTCTCGACAGAGGTTTTGTCAATTCCAAGTTCTTAGAGTTGCTTACTCAAACCTTGCTGAGATACTTGGGGCAAAACACATTGGACCACACTCTAATGATAGTGTCGCTTGACGAAAACTCGCAACGCTATGGACCATCTCCTTTTTGGCTCCAACAAATGTGGGTGGAACATAAGGATTTCTTTCCTTGTGTTAAGAATATTTGGACCGAGGAAGGACGAGGATGTGGATTGGATAATTTAGTTTTTTAAATGAAGTGAATGAAGCAGGTTTTGAGAAAATGGAATAAAGGAGTTTTTGGACATGTCGAATTAGTTACTAAAGAGCTAGAGCAAAGGATTGAGTCACTTGAAGCTAACCTGCATGAAGGGTATGAGGCAGAGGTGGAGCAGGATCTTCTGGTTTCAAAGATAAAACTAGCTACTTGGCAGAAAAGATATGAGAGTTTGCTTGATCAAAAAGGCTGGTATTAAATGGCTACATGAAGGTGATAACAATACGAGATTTTTCCATGCGGTATTGAAGAGAAAGCAGCAAAATCAAGTCACCTAAATGACCAAACCAGACGGAACATCACTCAACACCTCATAAGCCATTCATGAGGGTGCCGTCCAATATTTTCAAGAATTCTTAAGCCATAAAACTAAAGGTGAATTACTAGATTTGAGACACATCAATGATCAAGTAATTATGGAAGAAGAGAATAAAAGCATTTACACGAGATCGTCAATGGAAGAAATTCGAAAGACAATTCTTAGCATTTCGATGGAGAGTAGTTTAGGTCCAGATGGATTTGGATCGGGATTTTTCAAAGCTTGCTAGGACATTGTACAGGGTGATGTAGAGGACGCCATTGCAAAATTTTTTGAAGGAAACACCTTCCTAAGGGTCTACACGGCTTCATACGTGGCCCTTCTTCCCAAGGTACAGTAGCCTGCAGGATTTGATAAGTTTCAGCCAATTAGCCTATGTTCCGTGATATACAAAATATGCTCTAAGATTATTGTTGATCAGTTAGCACATTTATTGCTAAGGATGATATCACAGGAACAAGGCGCTTTTATTCCCAATAGACGAATGGCGGAAATGTGTTATTGAAAGTGGATATGTCCAAAGCGTATGATCGAGTAAATTGGAATTTTTTGATCCATGCCTTGTCCTCCTTTGGATTCGATGAAAGGGTATGTGAGTGGATAAAAAAATTGTATTACAACGTCATGGTACTCCATTCTTCTAAATGGAAGCATTAAGGGATTCTTTAAGGGAGAAAGAGGACTTCGACAGGGGATCCCCTCTCGCCATGTTTATTTATCCTAATGGAGGAAGTCTTCATGAGAATGCTAAAGGAAAAATATGAGAGTGGAACAATTGGAGGTTGTTCTCAAGCTAGAGGTACACCTTTAATTTCTCACTTATTATATGCAAACGACATTGCTATTTTCACTAATGGAGCCAAAAGATCTATAAAAGCGTTGGTTAAAATGTTGGAATTATATGAGAAATGGTCAGACCAACTTGCGAGTAGAGAAAAATCGGCAATAATTTTTTCGAAACATATAAGGCCAACTAGGAGAAGGAGCATCCTACAAATCACGGGATTTGGAGAGGGTTGGCTTCCTATAAAGCATTTGGGGGTGAACATTGTTGATGGAAGACATACTTTTAGACATTTGGAGGAACTCATTAATAAGATACGTGATAAGGTAAGTGGCTAGAAGACTAGATTACTATCGGCTGGATGCAAACTATTCGCTTGAAATATGTCTTGGCTAGTTTGCCAATTTATCTTCTATCCGTTCTACAGGTCCCGAAGTCTATCTTATGCACTATAAACAAAATACTTGGCACATTTTTGGGGGGCAAATCAGATGGCTCTCCAAAAAAGAAATGATGTGCTTGGAAAAAAATTTGTAAACCAACAAATGAAGGTGGAGTAGGCCTCCAAGACCTTGAGGAGGTTCAACAATCATTACACATGAAGTTTGCTTGGAAAATCCTTAAAGATAATTCTCTTTGGGTGCAATTTTTTAGCGGAAAATATGTGAAGTAAAAACATATATCTCTTGTTAACAGATCAAAAGGAACTCAGTTTTGGAGAATGGTAATGATGCAAATTCCGAATGTGTTGGAGCAAGCAAAATGGAAAGTGGGTGAAGGTAATGTGTCATTTTGGTTCAACTCATGGGCCGGAGAAGGTCCTTCAACAGATTCTTTAGAGCTCTAGGATCATCCTGGTTGAAAGGTTTTTGAATATAAATTGAATAAGGACTGGGACGTTCACCTCCTGGAGAGTTTGGTGGGAGTGAAAAAACAGAGGCCATCATTGAAGAACTTGGAAATCCACGATAGGGAAGGACTTGCTAATATGGACCCCTGCCACAGATGGGCAATTCACGGTTCGGAACGCATGGGACTGCCTGTAAGTGATGCCTCCTAAGGCCCCATGGTCAGCGTAGGTGTCGCATGACTTTTTACCAAAGAAGATGTCGATTATGCTCTAGAAAGCATGGAACAATAGCATTAGCGTGGATGACAGATTGAGGAGGATTGGGATTACAGTGGTGTCTAAGTGTGATTGTTGCACTGGAGGAGGATATGAGGATATTAACCATGTCCTATATGCAGGAGAATTCACTCAACAGTTATGGAGAAAATGTGCACAAGCCTTCAACGTCCCGTTTCGGGAGTATGTCACACGGAAAGAAAACATGAAGCTACGGTTTAGGCATGCATCCAGGTCCTCTCAAATTGGGGTAATTTTGGGAGTTCTTCCAACTATTATAACGTGGAAATTATGGTTGAGGAGGTGTAGGTTACACATGGAAGGTCAAACGGAAACGCAATAAGAAATATGGCATGTGGTTTAGTTTTGGCTAACAAGAATAATGAAAGAGTCTTCAAAATTTCCGAAAGCTACAACTGGGGACCAGGAAACGCTAAGGGCCTAGAACATTCTAGTGATTCTTGTGAAACCAAAACAAACCCATGTGATTAGATGGATGAAGCCACAGTAGGGAAAATTCAAGTTAAACACGAATGAATGTAGTTCGAATAACCCAGGGGTTTCAAATGCAGGAGGACTCCTCCAAGGTGAGCAAGGAAAAGTTATCTTTGCATTCTCTGCAAATCTGGGAATCGATAGCAACACTACAGTGAAAATGAAAACCATTCTACATGGTTTGCAGTTGTGTCAAGAGTGAAGGATCAAGGGAGTGGTAGTTGAACCCGACTCTTTGATGGTGGTTCGGTGGGTTAGCAGTGATTAGTGTGGAGTGTGGTACCTTGAAGAATTGTAGGAGGAAATCTTGAGACTTATTAGAGAAGGGGAACACTTAATCTAGCATGTATTTTGGGAAACTCTAAGGCCTTATTTGCATGGACAAGCTTAACCTTCAATATTTATGTATTTGATAGGAAATGGTTTTATGGAGATGTTTTTGTTGGAGCCGTTGTGAGTCCTGTATTGTTCTTAGCTTTATTTTGTTTTTGTTCTTAGCGTGGGTCCTGTATTTTGGGTACCCTTGGGTACTCTGTTTTTGTAGGAGTCTTGTTTTATGAGTTCAATCAATAAAGGGAGGTGCAATCCTCATTTTGGAAAAAGAAGAGAAGAAGAAGGAGCATGATCTGGTGAAAGTCATGGCTGTCACTTTGTTGGGTTGAGTCATGGCATGCTCAGGATGCCCAGCGAGGCTAGTGATAGCCTTGCCTGCACACATGCCCAGCACACAACATGCCAGCAATGCGCAGTAGCAGCCCATGTGTAGCACAACACGCACAAGCCCTGTGTGCGCACGCCCATTGGGCAACAACCCAACGTATGCCCATCAGTAGCAGTCGCAGCCTAGCTGGGCTAGCAGCCCCATGCACCTAGCCCAACACATCTCAGCAGCATCCCAGTGTGTCCATGCCAGTAGGCAAAGCCAACGCCTAGGCCTAGCCAGCAGGCAGCCCTAATGCCCAGGCCATGCTAGCAGGCAGCCTAGCGCCAGGGCCATGCCTGGGCCGTGCTAGCCACACGCCCAACATCCAGGACACCCAGCAGACAGCCTAGCGCCCAGTCCCATGCCATGGGCCAGCCAAGGCCACCGAGGGCCAACCTAGCCACGAGCCATCATGGGGCCCGTCCAAGACGCATTTTACAAGGGGACCTTTCAAGATTTTCCCACCTATATTATTGCTTTAAATAGGACCTTAGACATTTCATTTTACATCTTTTGATCTTTTGACAATTTGGCAAATCCTTTTGTGGACGGCTTGTATTCTTGAGATTACCTTCTGTGCTTTTGCACTTGGACTTTTTGGGTGCAATTAGTGAATCCCAAAGAGAGGATTAACACCTTGCAATTTGGGAATAGGTATTGTCCATTTATCTATCTTTGATTCATCACCTTGCAATTCATGAATAGGTGTTGAATCTCCATCTTTCCAATTCCATATTTCCCATAGTTGCCACATTAGCCCAAGCCGAAATTCTCATTGACTCCATCATTCCATACACACATCTTACCATATTTGGAAACCCTAGACTCGCACAAGGTAATTCCTACATTTTAGGAATCCTTATCCCATCTTACATATCCAATCTCTAAAATCACTCATTCCTATAATCACTCAAGTCAACCAAAGACTTCCATCCTCTTGCCATATTCAAATCATATCTTCCTTATCTTACCTTAGCCAATCCCTAAATTCTAGGAAATTCTCTAGAATCATTTCATTCCTGGAATCACTCAAGTCAACCAAAGACCTATCCCCTTGCCATATCCAAATCCTATCTTCCTTCTCCAAATCCCTAACTTCAAGGAACAACACTAGACTCATTCAAACATTACCAAATCTTCATCTTTCTTGCCTTAGCCGAATTCCTATCATTCCCAAATTGTCTCCAACAATTTAGGAGTCCTAGCCTCACTCATCCACATCTTTCCAAACCCTAGCAACTCATCCTAGACTCCAACTCTAGTCCATTACTTCCCAATCTCGAAATCCTCCTTAGCCACATCCAAAACCCTAGCCTAACTCCACCATATAAACCCTAAGCATCATCCAAGTGGCCCCAACATCAAGGGAAACCTTCAAGCCGTTTCACATTTGATCAAACACACCAAATCACCACTTAGATCACCCAAACTCATCATCATCATCAATTCCATCACTAAACACCATACCTTCATCAACCTAGGAACCCATCATTGCCATCATACGTGCAAGGCCAAACAAGTTGGCACAAACCATCCGGTCATCGCAAGGTAGGGCGAGCTCACAGCCCCCCCTAATGTTTAGGGACCGGACCAGGGTTCCAAACATTAATTGGTGCTTTCATTGAAAAGTTACGTTGAGAAAGCCCTAACATTAATTGGTGCCTTAATTGAGATATTTCATTTGGAGATTTCATAGAGTGTTATCTTGCTTGGTGTTCTTGAGAAGTTCTCACTTCTCCTTGACGTAAATGACACGATAACTCACACTTGTGGTTGGATTGGGGAATCCTTCTTGGGTTCAATTTTATTTTTTTAGTATTGTGTTGTGAACTAAAGTTTGGGGATTGAGGTAGAGGATGGAGAAGTGTGACTTGTAGGGATCGACGACCCTAAAAAGTGGGGGATCCAAGGTCGGACTTGCTTGTTGCATGAGGGGTCGACCACCCTAAAAAGTGGGGGACCTAAGGTTGGACTTGTGAAGCCTTGAGCAAGTGCCCAAGAGAACCAAGTTACTGTCCAAGATTGTTTTGAGCTGAATTTTCCAGTTGCAAGTTGTTTTGAGCCAAAAATTTGAAGCACAATGTATGGGGCATTCTAGAAGTCGACTGCTCAAATTGGCAATGCCTTGAGACATTAGAAGGGTGCAAAATAAGGCTCTACCACGTCCTTAATAAGGTCACCACTACCATGGCCGAGTTAAGAATGGATGTGAAAGTCATTTGCCATAGTAGTGAAGAGAATAAAAGAACCATAGAAGCCATGTAGAGAGAGAGGAATGCAAGCCTAGAGTGGCTTGAAAGAAGGCTTGATATGAGGAATGGCCATGGGCCACTTCCTAAACGAAATGGACAAAGGTATGATGCTTTCGTTGATAGGGCCAAGATGAACATGAGGAGATCCATGCATAAGCCACCAAGAACCAAACTTAGAAGAGGAGGTAGTATTGAAAGTGATCGAGTGATGGAAGAAAGATGGACATGTAATCAAGACAACCATACCAAGAGCCCTAGCTTGAGAGGAGGGCCTCAAGATATGAGGCATGAGCATCGACAATGAGAAGAGGTTGAGTATGGAAGACCACCACCGCTCTTGGTGAATTATGAGAGAGGGAAGGTCAAGAAGGAAGTGAAAAAGGAGCTCAAGGGAGCACAAGAAAAAATAAAAAAATTCTATGACGATGCGAGGCGTGTAATTGCCTTCAAAGTGGGGGATTATGTTCACTTGAAACTACAATTGTATGGGCAAAAGACCTTGAGGATGAAGTTTAGTTTGAAGTTGTCCAAAAGGTATTATGAGTGTTTCAAAGTGTTTGAGAAGTTGGGCAAAGGAGGGGCACATTGTTTGGCCATGGAGATGGCCAAGGAAGATTATGAGGAGAGGGCATAGAGATTTCCAGACTTGATCCTTGAGGGTAACGATGTACTTGAAGGGAAGGGGAATGTCAGAACCCCATGTTTTGCAGCCCACGGCCAAGCTGTCAACCATGCCATGACAACCCTTGAAGGGCCTATGGCTGATGCCTTGACACTATTATTGACAAGGTTAGGACAGCCCCAAGGCCCATGCCTTGACACCCCTGCTGACATGTCCTGACAGCCCTATGAACAAGGCCTCGACACTACAGCTGACAAGCCTTGACAACACCCTGACACTGTTGCTGACATGCCTTGACAGCACCACAGCAACCCCATAGGCATCCCATGGCATGGCATGCCCAGGACGCCTAGCGAGGCTAGTGACAGCCCTGCTTGCGCGTAGCCCAGCGCGCACAAGCCCAACACATAGCATGCCAGCAATAGTGTTGGGACACCATAAAAAACCCGCCCTAGGACAAGGTCCTAGGCATACATGGATAACAAAGATTGAGCCACTTCTAGGATCAAGGCTAGCCAAGGCCAACCAAGGGCCAAGACATATCACGGGCCACATTGGCCATGCAAGACCATATCATCTATTGATCTTTATTTACTTTATTTAATTATATTTCAAGGGACTTATTGGGGGTTTCCACTTTGTAATCTCTATAAATAGAACCCTTAGGCATTTCATTTTACATCTTTTGACAATTTGGTAAATCCCTAAGTGGGTGGATTATTGTTCTTGAGATCAATTTTCGGTGCTTAGCACTTGGACTACTTAGGTGCAATTCGTAAATACCTAGTAGAGGATTATCACCTTGCAATTCGTGAATAGGTGGTGATTCAATCTATCTTATTTCATCATTGTGCAATTCGTGAATCAATGGTGATTTATCTATCTATCTTATGAGTATTTCTTTGTTCTGTTCAATTATCCATTTTGTGTCTATGTTTTCTATTATATATTCAAAAACACAAAAATAAATTGTTCTTATATTTTCTTATTTGTTCTTATATTTTCCATCTTATTCATCTTTACTTTCTTGCAAATCAAAGACATTCTAAGCCTCAATCTTAGTATTCTTTAATTTCTCAAAATATCCATATAAAACATAAAGAGAGTCTTTACATTCCTTTGTTAAGTCCATTCATCCATTGTTCATACATTGTCTTGCATCCTTCCATCTCACAAACACAATCCACTCACCCATTTGATCTTTCCCACTCACATATTTTGACCTACACATTGTTTGCCCTACTTTCCATAATCATCAATCCCATAAAACCTAGCCTCCATCATCCCCATAACCCTAGCCGAAACACCATAAGCTCCACTTCCCAAAATTAGCCTTCCCTCACCCATCATATCTCTTGACCTAGCCGAAATCCACTAAACCTTAATCTTCCCATAATTGTCTCTTACCAAAACTAGCATCCATCCATCCAACAAAGCTCTAGCCGAATCCCTTGTCTTCCATAAACCCTAGCCATCCCTCAAGAGTCACACTTGGCAACTTCCTTAATTTTAGGAAAGTTGACTCATCCCAATCAATCCCACAAATCCTACCAATCCCAAAATCATCTCCTACAACTTAGGAATCCTTATCTCATCTTTAAATCCCTCCAAATTCGAAATCCATCTTTTGCCTTAGTCAAACTTCAACTTCACAACAACTCCCATGCATCTTACCATCTAGAATCAATCCTAACCACATTACCCATCATACAAATTATATCTTCCCTATGTTACCTTAACCAATTCAATCTTCTAAATCCAATCCCTACTATCACTCAACTTCCCTAGAATCATTCCATCTTCCAACCACTCCAAATTCGAAATACATACCTTATCTTAGTGAAACTTCCAATTCCCAACCACTCTCATGCATCTTACCATCTAGGATAAACCCTAGTCACCTTACCCATCATTCAACTCCTATCTTCCATCTCCAATCCCTAATTCTAGGAACTTCCCTAGAATCCCTCCATCCCTAAAATCTCTTAGTCCCTAGAATCACTCTAGTCAATCAAAGACTAACAATATCTTACCTTATCCAAAATCCTATCTTGCCACATTCAAACGCAATCTTCCATATCATAATCCCTAAACACAAGGAGCAACCCTAGACTCATTCAAACACCATCTATCTTCATCCACTTACCATATCCAAATCATATCTTCCTCATCTTATCTTTAATCAATCCCTAAAGTCAAGGAGCAACCCTAGACTCATTCAACCACCAAACCCTAGTCACCAAACTCTAGCCTCATTCTTCCACAACATTCCCAAACTCTAGCAACTCATCTTAGAAACCAACCCTAAGCCAACTCTTCTAATCTCGAAATCCTCCTTAGCCATCACACAAAACCCTAGCTACACTTTATCAAACAGCCCCTAATCATCATCCAATTGGCCCCAACATCAAGGGCAACCTTCCATCCATTCCACATTGCATCAAACACTCATATTCATCCATTAGATCACTCGAACTCATCACAGTCATCATTCCATCACTTAAACAATAAACCTTCATTAACCTAGGAACCCATCATTCCCACCATACACGGCCATTATTGTCCAAAGACCAAGCCAGTTGCTAAGGTCACTCGGTCACCATCATCACCCAAGGCAAGCTCGTGGACCTTAGTGTTTAGGAACAAAACCGGGGTCCCTAACAAATAGGCCGTGCACAGCATAGCACGCACACACCCTACGCGCGCACGTCTAGTGCTCGGCAGCCTAGCGCACGCACATCAACAGCAGTAGTAGCCCAGCACAGGATCACATGCCAGCAGGCCAGTAGCCCCATGTTCCTAGCCCAGCGCGCCTCAGCAGCATCCTAGCGTGGCCATGCCAGCAGGCAGCCCTAGCGCCTAGACCATGCCAGCCACATGCCCAGTGCCCAATGCCCAGGCCACCCAGCAAGCAGCCCAACTCCCAAGCCCACGTTTGGGCCATGTCAACCACACGCATGCCAGTCATGCCCATGGCCCATGCCATGGGCAAGCCAAGGCCACCAAGGGCCAACCAAGCCACAGGCCATCACGAGCCCCATCCAAGACTCATTTTACAGGGGGACCTTTTAGGTTTTTCCCACCTATGTTATTGCTTTAAATAGGACCTTAGGCATTTCATTCTACATCTTTTGATCTTTTGAAAATTTGGCAAATCTCTTTGTGGACAGCTTGTGTTCTTGAGATCACCTTCGGTGCTTTTGTACTTGGGCTTTTTGGGTGCAATTCGTGAATCCCAAAGAGATGATTAACACCTTGGAATTCGTGAATAGGTGTTGTCCATATATCTATCATTTTATGTATCTTTGTTTCATCATCTTGCAATTCAAGAATAGGTGTTGATTCAATTATCAATCTTTTGTTTAATTTCCATTCTCTATTCCAAAAATCTAAAAATACATTGTGTTCTTATCTTTTCTAGTTGTTCATATATTTTCCTTGCACTTTCTTGCATACCAATCATCATATCTTAAGCTTCCATCTTTCCAATTCCATATTTCCCATAGTTACCACATTAGCCTTCTACCATCCACATTAGCCCAAGCCAAAATTCTCATTGACTCCATCATTCCATACACACATCTTACCATATTTGGAAACCCTAGACTCCCACAAGGTAATTTCTACATTTTAGGAATCCTTATCCCATTTTACATATCCAATCCCTAAAATCACTCATTCCTATAATCACTCAAGTCAACCAAAGACTTCCATCCTCTTGCCATATTCAAATCATATCTACCTTATCTTACCTTAGTTAATCCCTAAATTCTAGGAACTTCCCTAGAATCACTTCATCCCTAAAATCACTCAATTCCTATAATCACTCAAGTCAACCAAAGACCTATTCTCTTGCCATATCCAAATCCTATCTTCCATCGCCAAATCCCTAACTTCATGGAACAACCCTGAACTCATTCAAACACTACAAAATCTTCATCTTTCCTGCCTTAGCTGAATTCCTATCATTCAAACATCCTAGCCTCACTCATCCACATCCTTCCAAACCCAAGCAACTCATCCTATACTCCAACCCTAATCCATCACTTCCCAATCTCGAAATCCTCCTTAGACACCATCCAAAACCCTAGCCTAACTTCACCATACCAACCCTAAGCATCATCCAAGTGGCCCCAACATCAAGGGCAACTTTCAAGTGATTCCACAATTCATCAAACTATTAGGTTTCCCTTAACTCCTATAAAATAATAGCTTAACAAGGATAGGAAAACTAGAGAAGATGAAGAAGACGTGAAGCACACCTTGGGAATTCGAGGTCCCAATTCCTCTACTCAAATAGAATTCATAAACATCCAAAAGTGATTCCCTTATGCACAAGCGCATGGAGATATATAGTTAGAGGAGCAAGACTAAATTACCCTTCAAAATAACAAACAAGTAGAAACATAAAACTACACCGTTTACTGCATTTTATTAAAACACCCCATTTGCTACTAGGGATGAAAATGCAGTCATTCCCACTTGCGTGAAACAGTGCCATCCATTTCCTGCCTTCGCACGACGTCATCCAGCCTTAGCCCTAAATCACGAATTCACTTTCTTTCTTCTCTCTTATGCCGTTACTCTCAACCCTAAAGCTCTCACCTTTGAGTTCTCGGGCCCTCCCATGGAAGCCTCTTAACATTCTCCCCTCCTTACAAGACCTTGCCATAAGGTGGGGATACAGGGTTCACAATTTCTAGAGGGTTTCCCAACTATTTTCCTTGTCGGGAGCCCCAACCCAACACACCAACACTTCGGTTATTGCTGTTTCATTCGATGGTCTATAATGGTCGCTGGTTCTAGTAAGACCTCTCCTTCATTTTTGGTTGGTGGTAGCTCTGGAAGAACTTGGATCCTTGTTCTAAGTTTTTTCTTTAAGCAGGAAGCATGAAACATAGGGTGGATCCTTGAGGTGTCCGGTAAATCAAGGTGATACGCCACCTTTCCTAGCCTCTGGACCACTCTGAACGGCCTAAAAAACTAGGGAGCAAGCTTTATTTTCCTTCAGACTACCACTGTCTTTTGACCGTATGGCTGTAGCCATAAATAGACCCAATCATCTACTGCGAATTCTCTCTCTGTTCTTCTCTTGTCTGCATATATTTTCATACGATCTTGGGCTACTGTTAAATTGTTCTTGAGTAAATTCAAAATTTGTTTTCTGTTCTTGAGTTTTTTATCTACTGTTGCATTATTTGAAGTGCCTGGTATGTAGTCAATGAGTCTTAGGGGTGGGTAGCCATACAAGGCCTTGAAAGGTGTCACCTTGGTAGAGCTGTGGTAGGTACTGTTGTACTACCACTCTGCTAGAGGCAGCCACTAGCTCCAATTGCTCGGTTTCTGACCCACATAACATCTGAGATGGCATTCCAGCACTTTATTTAGGGCCTCAATTTGCCCATCACTCTGAGGATGATAGGCAGAACTAAAATTCAGTGTCGTCCCCTATAGTTCAAATAGCCCCTCCCAAAACGAGCTTAGGATAATAGGAATAGTGAGTCCCTGTCTAACACAATAGATTTTGGAACCCATGTAGCTTAAAAACTGAGTCTAAGAAAACCTGTGCCACATTCTGAGCAATGTAGGAGTGAGCCAAGGCTATAAAGTGTCTGTATTTTATGAAGCGATCAACAACTACAAGAATCATTGAACATCCTTGTGATTTCGGTAATCCTTCAATAAAATCCATGGATATATCCATCCATGATTGCTGGGGTATGGGTAGAGGCTGTAACAAGTCTGCAGGGGGTAGGGTCTCATATTTAGTTGACTGGAAAATGTCACATTCCCTCGCCCAACATTTAATATCCTTCTTCATACCGACCCAATAGAAATCCCTTTTAGCTCCCTTGTAGGATCTTAAATAACCTGAATGTCTAGTTATGGGATCTGTGTGAATGTAGTGGAGTACCTTTAGTTTAAAAGGGGATTTAGGTACCACCATGATTTGGCCTTTCTTAAGGATCAAACCTTGTTGTAAAGTTACCCCTCTAGGAACCTCTTTGTTGTTCACCAACTTCTCTAGCAATTTAGAGTATTCCTTGGACTGTAGATAGCTGGCCTTCAATTCAGTAACCCACTCGAGAGAGGGGCAAGTAATTTGAGTGAAAACCCGTACTGTCTCTTCTTCCTCAATTCCCTTCCTAGACAAGGCATCTGCCAACTTATTATCCTACCCTCTTTTATACTCGATCTTGAATTCATAGCCATTAGTTTACTGAGCCATTTATGCTGGGCGACAATTCTCACCCTATGCTCAAGTACATACTTAAGGGCTTGTTGATTTTTCTTTGTAACAAATGACTGCCCTAATATGTAAGGGTGCCATTTTTGAACAGCCGTGACCATAGCTAGAAGCTCCCTTTCATATGTAGATAAAAGTAGAGCCCTTCCATTCAACATTTTACTTAAGAACACAATAGGTTGTCCTAACTGCATGAGGACCGCCCCTAGCCCCTTGCCACTAGCATCCCACTTTACTGTGAAAGGCTTACTAAAATTTGGAATTTTTAGTATTGGAGGGGCTGTAATAGCTATTTTTAATGTTGGAATGCTTGAGTTGCCTCTGCTAACTAGGCAAATGCATCCTTTTTTAGGCAGGCTATGAGTGGAGTAGCTAACAACCCATAGTTTCTTATGAATTTCTTGTCGTAGCCTATGAGACCTAAAAATCCCCTCAAGGCCTTAGTTGTTTGGGGTGTAGGCCATCTAACATTGCATTGATTTTTGCTGGATCAACCTTTACTCCCACATCAAAAATTAAGTGACCCAAGTATTCCACCTCCTGAACACCAAAACTACACTTTGAAAGCTTAGCGAAGAGTTGAAGGTCTTGCAACAGCTTAAGAACTAGTGTAAGGTGCCCCAAGTGCTCCTTCCACCCTTTGTTGTATACTAGGAAGTCGTTGAAGAATACTAGCACAAATCTGCGTAGCAAGGGCTTGAACACATCATTCATCAACCTTAGAAATGTAGAGGGGGCATTGGTGAGCTCAAAGGGCATCACCAAGAACTCCTAGTATCCTTCATGAGTTCTGAAGGCTGTCTTAGCTATGTCCTCGGGTACCACTCTTATTTGGTGATACCTCGACCTCAAATTCAGTTTTGAGAAAAACTTAGCACCCCTAGCTCATCTAACAGCTCATCTATGACTGGAATATGGAATTTATCCTTCACTATCTCTTGGTTAAGAGCTCTATAGTCACCACAAAGTCTCCTTCCCCCATCTGCCTTGAGCACCAGCGGTACTAGAGACGAAAATGGGTTGGAACTTGGTCTCACTACCCCATTCTTCAACAATTCTATTACTATCTTTTCTATCTTTGACTTTTGGTAGTATGGGAACATAGGTCTTGTGGATATAGGCTATGTACCTTCCTTCAAGATAATTTTATGGTCACAAGTGTAACACCCTATATTTCAGTGTATTTTTATTGAAGGATTATTTTAATAATTTCAAGATTGGTTCTCTTGTTTTAAAATTATAAAGGTTTTGAAATATTATTTTATAATATTTTAAATTGTAAAAATTATTTTTTTATGTGTTTTCTTAATATTATTTACTGTTTTGCATTTAAAGTGATCTTTAATTTAAATTGTTTTGTTTTTGAGTTTTAAAATTATTATTGTTTTAATTAAGCATTTTACTGTGTTTGATTAATTTTATTTAGTTTTCAGTTTTAAAATCTTTCTCGTTGGATCATTTTTGTGACCCAAGATGTGAGGGTTGGACCTCATTTCTTTTCCTTTCCTCTTTCTTTTTCTCCCAGCTTTTCTCCTCTCCAGCTCGATTTTCTCTCTCTAGCCCGACACTCTCTCTCTCTCTCTCCATGTCGTTTGCCATTTGCACCCAGCCCGCTGCCGCCGACTGCTGTGGCTGTCACTGCCCGGCCGAATTGGCTCCCCACCGACCGGCGACCCAGCCCACCAAATCTCAGCCTGCGCCGTGCCACTGTTAGCCTCCACGGCTCGTTCAAACCCGCGACGGTCTTCACGTCATTCCGCAGCCGTCCTGCCACCATTTCTTCACCACATCATCACCGGCCCTCTAGCAACCCAAAGCACCCAACTTCGACCCCGATCCATCACGGGTGAAGCCCAGCCAAGCTCATCTCCGTTTTACCCTTTTTGACCTTCCACCGCCGTTTTGGCAGCCACCCATGGCCAACCATCACTTCCACTAGCTCCACCACCTTCCATAGGTCCTACCCTACCGTTACCAAGTCTTCATTTGACCCCGTTGTAATTTGGGTATACTATGTATTTCGGCCACAATGTTTTTACGCTGTGGAATTGCTGTTTTGGCAATTCCAGCTCTCCCGTGATCATTCGAAAATTATTATATAGCACTGTAAGTATTTTTCTAAACATCTTTTGAGATTTTAATATATTTTTGTGCTAACTCATTTATTATTATTGTGATTAATTGGTTGTGCTGGACTGAGTCCGAGGAGTTTTGGGGGTCGGATAGATTGGAGGTTGGAGTTTGGTTTGGTTATTGGATATTGTTGTCGGGTTGGTACATTGCATATTACACGCATGTTCATGTTTGTAAATTGAAAACTGGGTTTTCGTGTAATTGCATTCATGTTCATGTGTTTATGGAAAATTGGATTTTTATGTGATTTAAAGGAAAAGAGACTATAGGGATGGTGGTAAGCAGGGATGGTGGTATAGTCCCGCCTGTGATTTCCTCCTACAGTGTACGTGTAGGGATGGTGGTAAGCAGGGATGGTGGTGTAGTCCCGTCTGTGATTCTTGCCTACGGTGCACGCTATAGGGATGGTGGTAAGTAGGGATGGTGGTAGAGTCCCGCTTGTAATTCCCGCCTACAGTGCTCTAATGGGTACCCCTTGTGTGGAAATGAACTGTAGGGATGGTGGTAAGCAGGGATAGTGGTATAGTCCCGCCTGTGATTCCAGCCTACGATGCACGCAATAGGGATGGTGGTGTAGTCCCGCCTGTGATTCCCGCCTACAGTGCATTCGGTAGGGATGGTGGTAAGCAAGGATGGTGGTAGAGTCCCGCTTGTGATTCCCGCCTATAGTGTCCTATAAATGTTTTTATGCGAATCTTTTTCTGGAAAAATAACGGATTATGTTTTTGGGCCAAAATGGGATTTTGGCGTCTGTTGGAAAATATTCACTTTTCAGGAAAAAATGATATTTTGGATTTGGTACATAGTACATCATATGCATGCATGGTTGGTAGCATTAAATGTATTTTGATCTTGAAAATTGTTTGGATTATTATTTACCTGCGGTATCATTTTATGGTACTGTTGATTTTGGTGCAGTTGAGTTTATGGAGCTTGTGGGATCGGCTCCCTGGGAAAGTGGCATGTGGTTATTGTCAATTTGGTTATAGAAATTATTTATTTCTTGCTTGTTTATGTATTTGGCTTTTGTTGTAATTATGGATATTTATTTTGGATAATTTTTGTATTAAATAAAATCTGGTACTTAGTAGACTTATTTATTTTAACCGCTGTGACTCTTTGGTGCTCTAGTTGCACGTTGCACATACTTGAGCACCTATCATTGGGATGTGTGACCCTGGTTGTCATCATCCTGACGTCACGACTCCTGTGTTGTTTTGTACGTGAGAGTCGGAGCGTCACAACAAGACCTTGGTAGTGGCAACCCCTTGGGTTCCTCAAAGACTTTCTTAAATGTCAACATTAAATTTTTAACATTCGGGTGCACCTCAACACACTTCTCACCCTTCACACACTTCAATCTGTAATAACAGCCCCCTACTTCTTGCTAAAGGGTCTAACATACCCTTCCCACTGACCTTAAAGCTCAAGGGTTGGCAATGGAGTCCCGGAAGACTAACTTCCTTACCTTCTTGCATAAACTTCATTGATAATTCAACAAAATTCCAATTAATGTACCCCAAGGTTGATAGCCAATTAACTCCAAGAACCACATCACATCCCCTAACTTCAAAACATAAAGAGAGGGAATGAACATATTACCTTGTATTTTGATTTTTACAACTTCAAAATAGCCCAAACTTTTCACCACCTCACCATTTGCTACTCTCACAGTCAATAGAGCAGCTGGGTCAATTTTTAGTCTTGTTTTCTTGGCTATAGTTGGGCCTAGAAAACTGTGGGTGCTCCCCGAGTCTACAAGGATGACCACCTCTTCACCTGCAATTTGCCCCAATAATCACATAGTAGTTGAACTTTGTGTTCTTGTCATAGCATTTAAGCTAATTTTAGGATCTTCAACTCCTATCTCAGCTGTCTTGGTGTCATCAGTATTGGGCAACTCTCCACTAGGTTCTGTAATTCCTTCACCATTCTCCTCCTCATTGTCTTGTAATAAGTAAATTTTTGGTTTACATGTGTGGTTGGGGTTCCACTTCTCATCATAGTGGTAACAAAGCCCCCTCGTCCGTTTTTCATCCATTTGAGTAGACCAAACTTTTCTTGCAGGTGCTGGTGACTTACTCCATCTACTGGAGTTGTCTTGTGGAGTTGAAAATCCTGGTGCCGAGTATGGTAAGCTGCTTTTCTACCCCATTGGTTTATAACTACGCTTAGTACTCATCAAATATTCCTCCTGAATTTTTGCCAAGCCGAAAGCTGCATTAAGGCTAGTTGGTTTGAACATTCTAATGGGTAGGCAAATTTCATCCTTTACTCCGCTGATAAAACAGCTCAACTTTTGATTTTCAGGGAGTCCCTTCAACCTGTTCAAGAGGGTTTCAAACTGGGCCTTATAGGAAGCCAAGGTAGATGTTTGTTTCAAACGAGTCAAGGACTCCCTTGGATCATCGTAGGCTGTTGGGCCAAAGCGCAGTTGGAGAGCTTGGATGAAAGTCTCCCAAGATTCAAAGTGGCCACTGTCCGACGCATCCTGATACCAGGGTAGTGCTTTCCCTTGCATGTGATAAGAGGTCATGAGTAATCGATGGCCTAGTGGAATTTGATGGTAGCTAAAATATTGATTAGCTTTGAATATCCATCCAGCTGCATTTGCTCCTTCAAAATGTGGAAACTCCAATCTAACTCCTCTGATATTGGCTATTCTAGGGTCCTGGACATCAAATTCCCTGTTCATGTGCTGGTCCCTAGTATCCGCTTGCTCTTGACGCTCAAACATGGTTTGCAACATTTCTGTAAGTTGGGTCACTTGGCCTTTGAGGTCCTGAAGCTCCTCCTGCATAGCCAACTGGCATTGATTTTCTTGCTGTTTAGTGGATCTTGTATTTTCAGCCATGATACTGGTTTTGTATGTTATATGGGTATAGGTGTTTGTGGAAATTTTATGTATGGCTATGGATGGTTGTTATGTATGAATCTCTGTCTGTATATGGTGGACGGTATGGCTTTGTGAATGGATGGAAAAGATAGAAAAATAATGAATGGAAGATTGGATCAGGGCTCTGAGATACCACTTGTTAGGGTTCCCTTAACTCCTGTAAAATAATAGCTCAACAAGGATAGGAAAACTACAGAAGATGAAGAAGACATGAAGCACGCCTTGGGAATTCGAGGTCCCAAATCCTCCACTCAAAAAGAATTCATAAACATCCAAAAGTGATTCCCTCATGCACAAGCACATGGAGATCTACAGTTAGAGGAGCAAGATTAAATTAACCTTCAAAATAATAAACAAGTAAAAACATAAAACTATACTATTTACTACATTTCATTAAAACGCCCCATTTGCTGCCAGGGATGAAAAAGCAGTCGTTCCCACTTGCATGAAACGGTGCCGTCCACTTCTTACCTTCACACGACGTCGTCCAGCCTTAGCCCTAAATCACGAATTCCCCTTCTTTCTTCTCATTTCTTCTCTCTTATACCATTACCTTCTACCCTAAAGCTCTCAACTTTGAGTTCTCGGTCCCTCCCATGGAAGCCTCTTAACACAAACACACCAATCACCACTTAGATTACCCAAACTCATCATCATTATCAATTCCATCACGAAACATCATGCCTTCATGAACCTAGGAACCCATCATTGCCATCATACATGCAAGGCCAAGCAAGTTGGCACGAACCATCCAGTCATCGCAAGGCGAGGCGAACTCGCAGCCGCCCCTAATGTTTAGGGACCGGACCGGGGTCCCTAACAATGTAGCACTACTCATTGTATTAAATCTAATTTATATGGTTGCCACACTATACCCAACGATGTCAACAACACCTTCAAATCCAAAGAGTGTGCCAACAGGTGAAGTGAGATTGTGCAAGGGCGGGGTGAAATGTTATAAAGAATAAGATGAAGATGATGAGGCTTTAGTTGTTTCAATTCCAAACATCATCATATTAATATTCATTTTGAATAAGCTAGTGAGGATACATCACTTGATCTCTTTGATTATATCTGAAATAAAATCCTCATGTCAATAATGATGTAATACTTAGGGGTGGCAAATTGTGTTAATAGGTTGTGTTCATATCATGTCAAGTCGTGTATATTATACTATATGGACTAACCCAAACACGACTCTTTAAGCTTAACTGGTCAGATTTCTAAGCCCTAACATGACCCGTGTCAACCAGTTTATGTAAATAGGTTACACTGACTCAAAAAGTTTATTTGGTCTAATTAACATAATTTCACATAAAAGTTAAAATCATAATATCTCCTAAAAATATAAACTAACTAAATAAGACTAAAATTACAATCCAAACAATAAAAATATCAAATTTATAATCCAGAAGAAGTGTAGGAGATAGTCATGACTCGTAAGAACTGACTCAACTGAAAACAAAGAGAGAGTAAGGATCTGAGAGAGAGTTAGGAAATGCGAAATAGGGTTCGGGTTTTTTTGTTTTTAGGTTAAAAAGGATATAGTTATAATTTTGAGTAAAAAATTTAACGGATCACTAATAAGTCAAGTGACCCGTTAATAAATCATGTTTTAACAGGTCAACCCGTTTTAACAAACCCCGTTAACATCAAACCCAAACCCGCTAATTTCGTATAATGTTCGTGTTGGATTAACGGGTCGTGTGACATATTGCTACCCCTAATAATACTACAATTGTATACCATTTTCCATGGGTACATATATAATCGTATATTAAATCTCATAATATTTTCAAGAACCGTTCTAGAAATATGTCATGATAAAGTATGAAACACTTCATCTTTTTGGAACCATTATTTCCTTTTAAGCTCAAGTCACACATTTCATGAATTAGAATTTTTCACGAGATATTTCATAGATTATGATGTAAAGAAAACAACATTTATAAGCAATAACAATTAATAATATGTTTAATAAAATAATAGTACTGCTTATAAGAAACTTTTAAGAAAATAACAGATTAATTAAACCCACCTACTCGAATTTGCTCCAAGCCTCCAATTGATAGTGTCAACGTACAAAATAACTTAGAACTTAGAAAAGATCAATGCATTTTATAAATATCTAAAATAAGGTGATAAGACGTGAAATACAACCATACCATGAAATGGTATAATCTAATCTTATAGACTATATCATTGATATGGTAATAAATCCAACAATGTATACAACTGGTCACTTCCCACATACAAACTATTTTCCAAATTATTTGACAAGAGGGAAATCCATTATTATATACTTGTAGTCCAAACACGCGAGTTTATTATAAAGACCATAATAAATAAATATATATATATTTATATGATAACTCCATTCTAAAGCATCTATACCACACATAATCTTCGTGATATAATTTGATTTAAAAAATAAATTTTAAATTTAAATCTTATAAATCAAATTACACTAATTAGAAGATGGTGTGTAGTGTAGAATAATTCAGTTAATGAAAGACCGTTATTGGCCCACTCAACCAATTGAGCAAATTCCATTTTCAAACTCTCCTCCATTCACCATTAACATAAGATTAATCTTAAGATCCAATTTATAATATAAATACTTACCACAATCAACCAGCATGACATCACGTAGTTGACTCGACCTCCCCATTTTATTCCCAAGCATCATTCAAACATAAATAATTTAAAACTAATCATTACAACATTTATAAAGTTTTGAACAAAATATAAAAAGCAATTCAACTTTTTAAATTTCAAAACAAATATAATATTAAAAAAATCATATTCTAATGATACTTTAACTTTATAATAATTTTATTTAATTTTTTCTCTCATTTTTCAAAATCTCAAAAAAATCACAACTCAAAGTATTTTATTACTATTCACAAACTATTTCACTATTATTCATAAATTTTTCGTCTTATCTCAATCCTCAAACATTCCTTACTGTGTACACATGAAGTCAAACTCTTGAAAAACACTTTAATAACTTCAAGCTGTCCACAAATTAGAAAATATTCTAATCAAAATCACTAACCGTACAAAATTCTGCGACCAAACAAAACCTAGCTAACATCCATAACCACCAATGGACATTTTTTTTTTATTATCAAAACACACATAAACAATGCAGTCTATTTTTTTTCACAGTCCCGTGTTTCATCTAATGTAGCCACTCATGGTGGAATCACCACAACAGAATCACAATTTTTTTTTTCTTTTCCGAAACCATATATGCCTCTATTTATGAAATAAAAAGTCTAACACCACAGTACACTTGCTGCAACGTTCCCTTAATTCTTTCTTCTTCATTCCTTTTGATTGTTGCAACGTGTCCCCTAGTCTAGAACGATTTTCACTCCCTAATGTCTCTCTCTCTCTCCCCATTACTCAGGACTAAGCAAAAATTCGAAAATATGACTCCGCTCCAACTCCGACAAAATGGAGTCGGAGTTGGAGGTATCGTTGGACCGATTCCGACTCCGACTCCGATATTGTACATATGTTATAAAATATGTATTTATCTATATATTTATCATATATACTAATATAGTAATTTAGTTATATAACTAGAACTTATATAGTTAAATTCAATAATATACTAGTTTGAGCTATTTATTATAAAATAATATACTTTTTTTTTTTTTTTGAGTAAATCACTGATCTCATTAATCAAATTGAGAACACTTACAAAATCACATTGCATGAGACAAGATACCTAGCTACTCCATATCTTTTGTTACCACAGAAAGAATACATGGAGGACAAAATTCAAGATCATACACATCCTCAGCGGATTTAAGAGCTTCCTTTGCTAAGTAGTGGGCTGCCATATTGGCATCACGGTATATATGTGAGACAAACCAAGAAGTATAAGAGTTCAGGACCCTCCTTGCATCTTCTACTAGACAACCTCCCACACTCTTATTCATTTTTTGTTGTTTGAGTACATCCACTACTTGCTTCAAGTCTCCCTCAAGATAGAGAGGTGTTAGGCCCATTTCTTTGTAGAACACAGCAGCCAGTAGAAGACCATATGCTTCCGCATCGAAAGATCCACCTTTAAAGAGTCTGTTTGCTTGCATGCATCCCATGACTTGTCCGTTATGATCTCTAGCCAGGACCCCTATACCAATTCTCCCTTCTTGCATCTTTATAGCAGCATCCCAGTTAACTTTGAAGGAACCTATCTCGGGTTTGGTCCACCTGTGGACCTCTACTTGTGCTCTGGTAATGACCCCTTGACCTTTGAGAACCTCTCTATATGAAGAGATTTCTGCCATGGCTTGTTGGTGCACTGTCGTTGGGTGTCTGAGGTCCTTTCCATGAACCACATCGTTTCTCCGAGACCATAGTCCCCTCATTGTGACTGCTACCTCATCAAGTTCTACTAGGCTGAGAGACTCTACTAAGCTCGACCATATGTCAAACACCAAATCACTCTGCATGGACATCTTCTGCACCTTCTTGTTACTTTGGCTCCATACATCTTTAGCAGCAATGCAGCTCCACAGGACATGACCAGAGGTTTCAGGTTCCTGTTCACAGATCAGACAGGTACTCTGCTCTACAACTTTCCTCCTCTTCAGATTAGCTAAAGTTGGAAGAGCTTCCTTACATGCTCTCCATAGGAACATTTTAGTGCCAGGAGTAACTTTTAATCTCCAAATGGTCTTCCAGGCTTTAGTTTCCTTAGCTTTGACTGATGTTTCTCCTTCTAGCATACTTTCCATTCCTTTGCTGAGATGGTAACCACTTTTAACAGTAAAGAGACCATTGGTTGTAAATTTCCAAGCTAATTTATCTTCTCTCCCACCCACACTAATGGGGATTGCTTTGATATGATCCATTTCCTCCTGAGTGAAAAGTTCAAGAAGGAGATGATCCTTCCATACTTTCAGATTGGGATCAATCAGGTCACTGACTCTCTCACACCAACAGTCTGCTTCTCGGATTGATTGCACCATATGAGATGGAGAGGAAGGAATCCACTTATCATTCCATATGTTCACCTGTCTTCCATTCCCAATCCTCCACACAAGGCCTTCCTTTAACAGTCCTATCCCTGCATGAATTCCTCTCCAAGCAAAAGAAGGTCTTGATCCAAGCCGGCCTCTAGAAAATCCTCCTTAGCAAAGTACTTCTATTTTAATATCCTTGCCACCAGTGAGTTTGGATTCTGTAAGAGCCTCCAGCCTTGCTTAGCAAGTAAGACTAGATTAAATCTCTTCAGATCTCTAAAACCGAGGCCACCTAAATCCTTGCCATAACTGAGCTGTTTCCAGTTGACCCATTGGATTTTAGATGTGTCTTCATTGAAGCCCCACCAGAATTTTCTTAGCAGTAGGGCTGTAAATGAACCAGTCTACTCGATAGCCCGCTCGGTACTCGCTCGGTTAAACTCGAATCGAA
The DNA here is from genome assembly GCA_003123785.1 of Pterocarya stenoptera. Lineage (NCBI taxonomy): Eukaryota > Viridiplantae > Streptophyta > Magnoliopsida > Fagales > Juglandaceae > Pterocarya > Pterocarya stenoptera. The sequence goes on along the minus strand of QEOT01002511.1, from coordinate 232,140 downwards.
CTCGACTCGTGAAAAAAAAAAGCTCGTTCGTGAAAGCAGATACCCGCTCGATTAGTAAATGACACATACCCGACAAAACTCGACTCGACTCGGTTAAGGCTCGTTAACGCTCGCTCGTTTATGCTCGAATCAACTCGTTAGCTCGACTCGATTAAAACTCATTCATATATTGATAAATATATACATACATCTATGTATATATACATATATATCTATTAGCTAATAATATAAGCATACCACTTTTATAATTAAATATATAATATGTAATCTAATTACTTATGTCTATATAGTGAATATACTTTATAGGTATATTTTATAATTTGTATAATAATTAGTCGATAAAATTTAATAATTTTATATACTAGTATATGAAATAGATATATACTATCATATTAAGTGTATATATTAATAATATATGTAAGCTAATATATTGTTATTTTGGATAAATATCAACTAGTTAGATATTTTAATTATTTATAAATTTTTTAAGATTTTATAATTCAATAAAGGTATACTTGTTAGTTGTATAAATTTAATATTAGGTCTTTTATTTTATTTATTTATTTTATTAATTATTAAATCTTATTAAAAAAAAAACAATTCGAGCTCGAGCTCGAGCTCGAGTTAAGAATTTATCTTATCGAGTCGAGCTCGAACAGAGAACAAAAAAAAAATCTCAAGCTCGGGCTCGAGCTCGAGCTCGAGTATTTTGAGTCGAGCCGAGCTCGGCAAGCCAAAGCTCGGCTCGGCTCGGCTCGACTACAGCCCTACTTAGCAGATAGTTAAGCTTTCTAGTTATGGAAGCTGGTAGCAGGAACATGCCCATTGCATAGGTAGGAATAGCTTGAAGAACAGCTTTGAGAAGAACCTCTTTACCTGTAGTAGAGAGGAACCTGTTCCTTCAATTTGTGATTCTAGACCAGGTTCTATCAACCAGAGAGTGGAAAGAAGCCACCTTGGCTCTGCCTACCAAGGCAGGTAGGCCTAAGTATTTTTCAAAGTTGCTCGAGGATTTAACACCAGTCTGTTGTAAGATTTTCTGTTTGATCTCAGGGCCTGTATTTTTGCTGAAAAAGATAGAAGATTTCTCCTTGTTTAGCATTTGTCCCGAGGCTTTCTCATAGAGTATAAGGATGTCAGTCACTGCTGTAAGTTCCTCAGGATTTGGTTGGCAAAAAACAAGGTTGTTATCTGCAAAGCAAAGGTGTTAATTGAGTCTGGACCTCTACCAATAGGAACTGGAGTTAATCCCCCACTAGCCTCAACTTTATTTAGGAGGGAGGTGAGGGCTTCTGCACAGAGAATAAAAAGGTAAGGGGAGATTGGATCTCCTTGTCTCAGCCCTCTTGAAGGCCAAAAAATCTGTTGGGGTTCACCATTAACCAATATCGAATAGGAGACTGAACTGAGGCAGCCTTGAATCAACTTAATCCAATACTCAGGGAATTCCATCTTGGACATAACAGCCTCCACAAAAAGCCACTCCACCCTATCATAGGCCTTGCTCATATCTAATTTGAGTGCCATATAGCCTCTTTTCCCACTCACTCTTGAGTTCATAGAATGAAGAATTTCATAGGTTAAAAGGGTGTTATCAGTTTGAGCCTTCCGGGAACAAAGGCACTTTGATTTAAGGATATGAGCTTGGGGAGAATAACCTTAAGTCTGTTTGCTATAGTTTTAATACCACTTTATACAACACATTACACAGACTGATGGGTCTGTAATCAGCAACTCGTCTGGGGCTTGTTACCTCAGGGATGAGGGAGATAAATTATCATTCACCTCCTTAAGGGAGCCCCCTTGGTTGAGGACATTTAGAGCATAGTTACAAACTTGCTCACTCACCACCCCCCAATGTTTTTGGTAGAATTGAGCAGGGAAACCATCCAGGCCAGGAGAACCAAGTGGGTTCATTTGCATTATGGCATCTGTTATGTTCTCTCTAGTAAAAGGCTTCAGAAGCCATTTCTTCATCTCAAAGTCCAGCTTAGTGTCCAGTGCATACAAACAATTCTCAAAGTTTGTAGGGTGCGTAGAGGTAAAAAGGGAAGAGAAATAACCTATGAAAACATCCCCAATTTCTAACTGCTCAGTAACAGTTCTGCCTTGGGAGTCCTCAACACACTTGATTGTGTTAGTCTTCCTCCTTTGATTGGCCTGCATGTGGAAAAATTTAGTGTTTTTGTCCCCTGCCTTGAGCCAATGTTGTTTAGCCCTTTGCCGCCACTTGAGATCATTTTCTGTCATGGATGATATCACTTCCTTTTGAATTTGTTTCATTGTTTCTACATGGTAGCCTGTTCCAGTCTCTTGGAGCACACCAATTTTTGTTGACCTTGTGTAATGGCCAAGTGATCTTGCTTTCTGCTTTCCTGCTTCCAGATCATTAGCTCTTGTTGGCATCTAGCCAATTGTTTCCTCAGAGTGCTGGCCTCACAGCCTAATTCACCATCCTTTTTCCATGCTTTATTAATAACATTGTGACACTCTTCTTTTAGTTACCATGCCATCTCATACCAAAACACCCTTCTCCTCCTCCATCTATCATAGCTTGTGTTACATAAATCAATGATGAGGGGTGAATGATCAGATTTCACTGCAGCAAGTGCAGTACACGAGCTTTGATTATAAAGTTCATTCCACTCCTTGTTGCCTAGAGCTTTATCTATTTTTTCCTTTGTGAACAAACTGCCTTCCCTGTTATTTGCCCATGTAAAACTCAGCCCCTTCGATAAAATTTCATTAAGGTCACAGAACTCAACTGCTTGCCTGAAATCCTCTATCTGTTTATAAGGTCTATTGGCCCCTCCCATTTTATCCTCTTGGTGAAGGATCTCATTAAAGTCACCAGTGCATAGACAAGCCATCGGGATAGTTGGTTTTAACATTTTCAAAAGTTGCCAGCTGCTGCTCCTTTTACTAGTATCAGGGTGCCCATAGAAGCCTGTGAATTTCCAGATGGGTCCATTATCCTCTTCCTGGATTGATGCACTAATGTGCCGTCTAGTGTAGTTTATAATTTTGACTTGCCATTTTTCTTTCCATAATAGGGCAATACCTCCACTTAGTCCCACACAATCCACACCAAAACATCCGTCCATCTTTAAACTCCTTCTAATCTCTTTCATTCTTCTATTTCTGCACTTAGTTTCTACTAGGAACACTAGGTTGGGGCACTTTTCCTTAGTTAAGTTTCTAAAGACACTCACTGTCCGAGGGTTCCCAAGCCCTCGGCAGTTCCACACCAATATACTCATAGATCATGGCAGGGCTGGGACCCAGCCTCTGCCTTGAAAGAGTTATACTCTTTTGTTGTTTCATCCTTCTTGGATCTTTTTGAAAGGGAAAACTCAGAAGCTGTTATCCTCCTTTTGCAGCTCCTCTGGTATTTAGTTCTATCCACTTTGGTTGAAGGATTAGTCAAGTGAGGACTCTCATTGCTTCCTGTGTTGAGGGGCCTTTCCCGAGCTTTTCTTTTCCATCTTCTTACAGTACTTAGACCCTCATTCACAATGTCCATGCTGTCTGACACCATCTCCTTACTGGGTCCTTGTTTCCTGGTGCCAGTTTGACTATCGATAGAAGCCAAACCACTCCTTTTTAAATCTTCCTGATTCCTAGGCTCAGTCAACAGAAACATAGTTCCTTCTACTGTATACTGTGTCTCCTGTGTTGTGTCAGGCTCCTGCCCCAATCCCTTGCTAGCTCCCTGTGTCCTTTCGAACAACATACTACCATGCGCGTGGGGTGTTTGCATGGAATCTCGAAGAGGTTCTTCATCCTGAAACTTAGTCGGGTTCCCAAGGTAACCACCCTGAAGACCATCTTTGCACTTTTTCTCCTCTGTAATCGGTTGAGATTTGACTCCTTGGGAACCTTCCCCCCCATTTCTTGCTGAGCCCATACTCTTTTTTCCTACCATGCCTCCCTCCTTGAAACTGCAGCCTATCTGTTCCTGTTGTTCCCTGTTGTGGTGGTCGCCACCCTTAGAACCACCATATTTTCGACAGTCGAAAATGTTGGTATTCCTTGGTTGGCCCCGTAACCATGGACCAAACTGATATGAAACTTGTTGATCTCCTTGTTGATCAGTACTCGGCCTTGTACAGTTTTTTCCTTTGTGAAAGATTGTCCCACATTGGAAACAGAAGCTTTGGAGTCTTTCATACTTAAAGGAAATCCAGTGTTGTTTCTCACCAAGACTCAGCCACTTCCCTCTCGGAAGAGGTTTGTGAAGATCCACAGCTACCCTTACTCTGAGGCATCTCCCCCATGCACGTCCATCTACCTCAGCTTCAACCCTGATGACCTGACCAATAGATGCTGCAAACTGTTCCCCAAACTCTTCATGCATTGTTACTAATGGGAGGTTATGGAGTTGCACCCAGAACG
>QEOT01002511.1:198345-215648 GCA_003123785.1 Pterocarya stenoptera | reverse complement strand
TTTCTGTGAGACGGCAAATGGCACGACAATTTAGTAATTTGGTGCAAGGGAATATGTCTGTGGAAGAGTATGCCCGTAAATTTATGGAACTTGGGCGGTTTGCTACTCACTTGATTGCTACTGAGGAGATGCGAGCTGAGCGTTTCCAGGAGGGTCTGCGACCGGAGATACGCAGACAAGTGGCTTGCCATCAGATTTTAAATTTCCAGCAGTTGGTTGACATGGCCACCATCGCAGAGTATGAGAATAGTTGTGTGGTGGGTTCCCCTTCAAGTCAAAAAAGACGGAGTTTTGCTGGTGAAGGCAGCAGTTCTGGGTCGCCTCAAAAGTTTGTGCAAAGGATTGGTACCCGGTCACAAGCAACCTCTGGAATGCGTATTGGGGGCCGAGCCCTAGTTTGCAGCAGGTGCTATAGAGCTCACGAGGGTGAGTGTCGTCAGAGTGGGACCACCCATTGTTTTAGATGTGGTCAGTCAGGGCACTTTGCTCGCGAGTGTCCTAATCAATCTCAAGCAAGTCGCGGAGGTCGTCGTGGTAGAAGGAACAATCAGAAGCAAGTAGTGCAAGCTCGAGTGTATGCTGTGACTCCCGGGGACATCGACTATGAGACTCCGGAGACCCAGGATGCCGGGGTAATTACTGGTATGTGTTTAGTGTATTCTTTGGAATTGATGTTTAGTGTGGTTTATGGCTTCTTTTGGATTTCATTTGGTGTTTGTGCTTGCCTTAGGTAGAGTCCGTTTGTATGATTTTTATGCGTGTACTTTGTTTGATTCTGGAGCATCTTAGTCTTTTGTGTCTGTCACTTTTACACGGATGTGCAACTTAGTCACTGAACCCTTATCGCAATCTTTGGTTGTGTCTCTTCCCAATGGCGAGTTGGTGTGGTGTTCTAAAGTAGCGATGGGGTGTCCTTTGGACTTTGGTGGAAGGACACTTGAGGCTGATTTAATTGTATTCAAGTTGCTTGGGTTCGATATTATTCTTGGGATGGATTGGTTGAACCGGTATTCGGCGTGTATTAATTGTAGAAGTCGGGTTATTGGCTTCCAGCTTTCAGAAGGAGATTACTTGGAATATGTGGGAAGTAAGTTGAAGGCGAAGCCAACAGTTATATCCCCAGTACGAGCAAAGAAAGATATAGCATGTGGAGCTAATGCATTTCTGGTTCAAGTAATGTCTGCGCCATCTGAGAAGAAGTCCTTAGTGGATATACCAGTTGTAGAAGAATTTCCAAATGTGTTTGTGGATGATTTGCCAGGGTTGCCTCCAGTTCGTGAGTTAGAGTTTGCTATTGATTTGGAACCTGGAGCCGCTCCTGTGCACAAAGCTCCTTATCGTATGGCGCCGGCTGAATTGAAGGAGTTGAAGATCCAGTTGCAAGAATTGGTTGACAAGGGCTTTATTCAGCCTAGTACGTTGCCTTGGGAAGCGCCAATTTTGTTTGTTAAGAAGAAAAATGGTACTCTCAGAATGTGTATCGACTATCGGGAACTTAATAAAGTGACCATCAAGAACAAGTATCTGCTTCCCCGTATTGATGATTTGTTTGATCAACTTCAACGAGCAGCTATTTTCTCCAAGATTGACTTGAGATCAGATACTACCAGTTGAGGATAAGGGATAAAGATATTCCCAAGACTGCTTTTAGGTCGCGGTATGGGCATTATGAGTTCAAGGTGATGCCTTTTGGGTTGACTAATGCTCTTGCAACTTTTATGGATTTGATGAATCGAGTATTTCAACCTTATCTGGATTATTTTGTGGTAGTATTTATTGATGATATTATGATTTATTCTCGAGACTTGGAAGAGCATGCTTGTCATCTTCGCCTGGTGCTTGGAAAATTGAGAGAGCATTAGTTGTATGCTAAGTTTAGTAAATGTGAATTTTGGCTGGAAGAAGTCAGATTTCTTGGCCATGTAATTTCTAGAGCTGGCGTGGTAGTAGATCCTAGCAAGGTAGAAACTGTTTTGTCTTGGCCACGCCCTTCAACAGTGCGCGAGATTCGAAGTTTCTTGGGACTTGCTGGGTATTATCGGAGATTTGTTGAAGGTTTTTCTCGACTAGCCGGACCTCTCACTGCTTTGACTAGAAAGAATGTTGAATTTGTTTGGTCAGATCGATGTGAGAGGAGTTTCCAAGAATTGAAGAAGAGACTGACAACAGCTCCTGTTTTGGCACTTCCGGAACCACACAAGCCATTTGTTGTATTTAGTGATACATCTAAGTTTGGATTGGGATGTGTTCTTATGCAAGAGGGATGAGTTGTTGCTTATGCATCTCGTCAGTTGAAAGTTCATGAGATGAATTATCCCACTCATGATTTAGAATTGGCAGCTGTGGTGTTTGCTCTTAAGATCTAGCGTCATTATTTGTATGGGGAAGTTTGTGAAGTCTTCACTGATCACAAGAGTTTGAAGCATTTGTTTTAGCAGAAGAATCTTAATATGAGGCAGAGGCGTTGGTTAGAGTTGATTAGCGACTATCAATGTGAGATCAAGTATCATCCAGGGAAAGCTAATCTAGTTGCTGATGCCTTGAGTAGGAAGTCTCAGTTAGTAGATGAGGCAGAGTCGTCAAGATTGGATTCTATCCTTTGTGGGATGAGGAGACTGCTTATTAAGAGTTCCCAGTAGGAAGAATTGCTCTCTTCAGTTTTGGATGTTCGGGTCGTTGATTTTGATGAATTGAAGACTCTCCAGAAAAGGGATTCTAAGTTGTTGAATATCAGGAAAAGAGTCAGGAAGTCTAGAGGACCCATGCATTACAGTTTGGACAAAGACGGTGTTCTTCGATTTCAGGATCGAAGAGTGATTCATCGAGATTCTAAATTTAAAGAGAGAATCATGGCAGAAGCTCAAACAGCTCCTTATTCAGTTCATCCTGGAAGCACCAAGATGTATCGAGACTTAAAGAGGAATTTCTGGTGGGAAGGTATGAAGACGGATATCGCCATGTTTATTGAGAAATGTGATACGTGTCGTCAAGTTAAGGTTGAGCATCAAAGACCTGCTGGTAAGCTTCAACCTCTCTCTATTCCTGAGTGGAAATGGGATGACATTTCTATGGATTTTGTAGTAGGTCTTCTGAGGACTCCTAGTGGGAAGAATTCAGTGTGGGTGATTGTTGATCGGTTAACGAAGAGTGTCTATTTCTTGCCTATTAATAATATCGACTCTTTGGAAAAGTTGACTCGATTGTATGTTAAGGAAATAGTGTGTTTGCACGGAGTACCCAGGAGTATAGTATCGGGTCGAGACCCAAGGTTCACGTCTCACTTTTGGAAGAGCTTGCAGGCAGCTTTAGGCACTAAGTTGAAGTTCAGTACTGCTTATCACCCTCAAACTGACGGTCAGTCCGAGCGTACTATTCAGACTTTAGAAGATATGTTGCGGGCTTGTGTCATGGAATTCCAGGGGAGTTGGGAAAATCACTTGTCGTTGATAGAATTTGCTTATAATAACAGTTTTCATGCTTCCATTCAGATGGCCCCATATGAAGCTTTGTATGGAATGAAGTGTAGATCACCTTTGTGTTGGGATGAAGTGGGTGATAGTAAAGTAATTGGGCCAGAGTTGATTCAAGAAATGAAAGATGAAGTTCGGGTTATAAGGGATAAAATGGCAGAAGCGCAAAGTCGTCAGAAAAGTTATGCTGACACGAGGAGAAGAGATTTATCTTTTGAGGAAAGCGATTGGGTTTATCTTAAAGTCTCTCCTATGAAAGGCGTTAAGCACTTTGGTAAGAAGGGAAAGCTTAGCCCGAGGTATGTTGGTCCTTTCCAAATTGTGGAGAAGGTTGGGCTTGTTGCTTATAGAGTAGCATTGCCGGATTATTTCGGGGATGTTCATGATGTGTTCCATGTGTCGTCGTTGAAGAAAAGTTTTGGTCAACAAGAACCGCGTTTTGTGGACTTGAAATGCATTCAACTTCAGCCTAACCTTACCTATGAAGTTGTTCCGACTCAGATTGTGGATTGGAAAGTGCAAAGGCTAAGGTCCAGGTCGATACCTCTGGTGAAGGTGTCATGGGGTGATCCTTTGACTCAAGATTTCTCTTGGGAGCGAGAAGCCGATATGAGGGAGCAATATCTGTATTTGTTTGGTTGATCTTGCTGGTATGTTCCTCAAGTCTACTCTTAGTTGAACCTTATCCTTGTCTTAGTCTTACTGATTCACCTTACTAATTTCGAGGACGAAATTTTATTTAAGGGGGGGAGAATGTATCATCCCGTATTTTAGTGTAATTTTAATAAATGATTAATTTAATTTATTTAGTGTTTGATTCTTTTGTTTTAAATTATGGGAGTTTTAAATATTATTTTCTAATATTTTAAGTTGTGAAAATTAATTTTTATGTGTTTTCTCAGTGTTATTTATTGTTCTGTATTTAAAGTGATCTTTAAATTAAATTGGATTAATTTTGGGTTTTAAAATTATTATTGTTTTAATCGAACATTTCACTGCGTTTGAATTATTTTATTTAACTAGTAGTTTTAAAATCTTCTTCGTCGGATCATTTCGAAACCCAAGATGAAGTCTGGATCTCTCTTTTTTTTCCCTCCTCTTTTCTTCTTTCTTCCCTTTTTCTTTCTTTTTCCCTCCTCTCCCACGTACGCCCTCTCTCTCCCAGCCCGACCCTCTCTCGCACCTCTCCTCCCCCATGCGTTCTATTTTTCAGCCCCAATGCCGCAGCCAGCCATCCATGGACCTCACCGCCGGTACCACCGAACTCCCTAGCTACCGGCGACCAACCCCCTTCAATTTCAGGCCACCCCTTGCCGCTGTTTGCCTCCGAGAGTCTTGCGACGCCGCGGCACTCCTTCACCCATTCTACCGCCGTCCGGCCACCATTAGCCACCATTTCTTCGCCACTTCTTCGCTGGCCCTCTAACAACATTTTAGACCCAACCCCAGCCCCGATCCGTCGCCGGTGAAGCCCAGCCAAGCTCAAAACCGTTTTTGACTATCCGGCCTTCTACCGTCGTTTCGGCCCCCACCCACGGCCAAAGGCCACCACCATTAGCTTCACCACCTCCCATAGGCCCTACCCTACCGTTCCCAAGTCTTCGTTTGACCCCGTGTAAATTTTGGATTCTCTGTGTTTTTGGCCACAGTTTTTTTACACTGTGAAGTTGCAACTTTTGTGCTTTTCAGCTCCTCCGTGATCCTCCAAAAATATTTTTATAGCACTGTAATTATTTCCTAAACAATCTTTTGAGATTTAAATATATTTTTGCTCTAATTATTTATACTGTGTTTTGGTTGGTTCTGGACTGAGTCCGAGGAGAATTCGGGGGTGGATGGATTGAGGACGGAGAAGTTGTGCATTGGTTATGTTGGGTTTTGATTGGTTGTTGGTTGTGGTTATTGTGAGTTGGTACATTGCATATTGCACACATGTTCATGTTTGTAAAATGAAAACTGGATTTTCATGTAATTGCATTCATGATCATGTAGTTATTTTGAAAACTGGGTTTTCATGAGGAAATGGATTTTTGGGTGCGTGTGTATCACGACCCCAAGCTGAGATGGGGCATTATCTCGGTACAGCTCCTCTGGTCACTCGAGAGCGGAATATACTGAGTGACGTCCCCTGGGTTGTCGCCGGGCGACAACTGGATCAGACGAGTTACGTGCCGACTCCATGGCCCTTCTGCTGGCGGAGGCTAGAGGATGACCTGGCCATGAACGCACCAGGTGCGGAACTGGGCATCGCTCGTAAATTAGCCAGGACGTGCGGATGGTCCATAGGGGAGACCATGGTGCATATGAATTAATGGATAAATGGTTGTTTTCTGGGAAAATAGCGTGAGTTGGTTATGTGTGTCATTTTTTGAGAAAATGACGGATTAATGTTTTTGGGCCAAAACATGATTTTTGGCGTGTGTTGCATTTCTTGCATACTGCATCACGGGCATGCATGATTAGATGCTTAAATGTGTTTTTATTTCAGGATTGGTTAGGTTATAACTTACCTGTGGTACTATTTAATGGTACTGCAGATTTTGATTATGGTGATGCAGGTGCCAAGCCTGAGGATTTGGCTCCGCCGGAGGAGTGATCTGGGATCACTTGAGTTATGTTTTTATTTTCAGCTCTTGTATTTTTTTTATGAGACATTTGGTTTATGTTTTAAACACTTTGTATTTGGATATATGTATTAAACTAAAATTCTGGTACTAAAGACTTAATTATTGTTATCCGCTGCGTATTTTATTGTGCATTGTTTATTTGGTGCACACACTTGACACTTGTCGTTGGGATGTGTGACCGTGTGTCATCATCCTGACGTCACGATTCCCTAGGCTTTTTGTACGTGGGAGTCGGGGCGTCACACTATGACAATTGCTTGAATTATTTAGATCCCTGTAATTGTAAAATGAAGGTTAGGCAGCATTTGGTTGTGTTCCCTAAAATGTTGCATCAAATTCTTGTATGCTTACATGGATTTTTAAGTTTGTGAATGCCTTTGGGGATTTTTCAAATTTTCAGATTGTGATGTACAACCTCGCAATAAGTTTTGAAGATAGGTGTACATTGTTCTAGTGCATTTGGTTGAGCCTTATGCTAATACAGAGGCTCTTGATTAAAAAGGCGTGCTTGTTGTGAACTTCATCATCTCCATGGCCTGTTAGAGTTGTAATTTGACAATGACTATTAGATAGAAACAGGAAAAAAGAAAAGTGAATATACCTTGTTATGTGTGATCAATTCTAGAAAATCCCCATAATATGTCATATGCTAATTTCTCATTGGTGGTAGGAAATTTAAACTTGAAAACTATCATATTGCCATGATCAAGAAAAGAAAATGCCCACACAGAATATAATTATGTGTAATTGACATAAGTAATTGAATTACCTTTCATTACTCACACAGCCATGCTAGATTGAAACCTTTTAGTAACTTTGACTCTTCACCCATAAATACAGACAGAAAATCAGTAGTTATCTGAAAGCTGAACATGAATTGTCTTGTGTTCTTGCTTACTTGCACATTTGGGTGAGACTGAAGCTTCTCATACATCAATCGAGCCTCATTTGGCCTGTCAACCATTACCACTGTTTAATAATTCTCCTCACATGGGCTATGCCTACTTTCTACTTTCTACCATCAATAAAATTATTATTAATCAATCAAAGAAAAAAGTATTTATCATTTCAATTCTTATTTTATAGATTATGTTTGTTCAATTATAAGTTAAACTAAAATAACTATAAACAAACTTATCAACATGCTAGTGTTACTATGGTAGTATCTCAGTTACATTTTAAGTGTTGAATACTACAATTTGCAAGGTAAAAGTCTCCCCCATTGTAAAGTGTGAATTGTATATTGGTTTATCAGAGAAAATAGGTATGTATTTTCAAATTAGATACCTTAAAAGGTTTTTGTGTCACTTATGCATGTATATTCCTGATTATGTTTCATTCTTAAATTTTGCCATTTTATTCTAGGATCCATTTTTAAGAGTATCTATAATTGTTTTATAATTTTTGGGAAATGCCAAATTTACTAGCTCATAGTTGTATAATTTTTTATATATTTTAACGAATGACTGAGCAACCCTTGCATTTGGTTTGTGCTTTTTGGTCTAACCTTCTCCATTATCTGTCTATGCTATTGCTGTTCTGCCATGCAGAAGACTGGCTCTTATTATTGTTGTGACTGTCATGCTCTTTTTGGCATTCTTGGATTTTGTGAGTCTTTGTTCTCTTGGACTAGAAGAAGAATATTCTCATCATATGGCTTATTATAGTCGTGGCCTATTTATTTGTTCTTATATCATTGTTATGGCTACTTCTTGCAATATTTTCCAAATGATTGGGATGGAACCTCTGGTATACTTGTAAGTGATTTAAATATTAAGCCATTTTCATGCTTAATTATTAATAGCGGTCATTGACAATTTCGTAATCAGTTCTCTTTTACTTGATTAGCTCATGTCCTTATTTGGGGGCTTCAAAAATGTGTATACTGTGTGCGATGAAGACATTTTGCACATGGATCTGTTACTAGTTGACTTGTTAATCTGATGATTGCTTGCTCTTATTTTTGCTAGTCTTGACTTGTTAATTTTTATGAAAATGTTGACTTGTTATAGAGGTTTTTGATTAATAGCTTCAGGAACTCCTGATATATTATATAATATATAATGGTAAAGAATGTTAACAAACTCCTGATTAAGTTTGTTAATAATTGCTTATTAATAAACTGAATCTTGTACTGCGCATTTGTGCCTCATCTAATACTCAAGTAAGATTGCCAAGTTAAAAGCTTGTACCCTTGTGGTACCCCTCAAAACATGGTGTCTTTTTAAATAGTGGATGGCAAAGCATAACCAATGGAAGCAGATAAGTCATTTCTTCATTACTCATTTAGAATTTCTTCTGTTACTTAGTCATGTAGAAATTGTTAGCAATCATTTCTGGATGTTTTATAAATATAATTCATTAAGAAATCAAGGGAAAAATGTTGCCAACTTGAAGAACTTGAGAAAGAAAAGAACTTGCTTTTGTCTGTTATAGTTTTTGTTGTTGTTTGTTTCAATTTTATATGCAGTCTGTTTTGATTTTCTCTTGAGATTAACATACCAACTGCTTCAATCGCTTGACTTGTAGCTTGATGCGGCATTTTTTTTTATCATAATTACAACTATTTTTCTGCTAAAAATATAAGTAATGCAGACATTTATCACATCGAATGTGATCTTGGTTGATGCTAAGTTGCTCTGGATATTGTGTCATTGTTTTTATTGGCCATGCATGCCCACCAACCCCTCTCTGTTCTTCGTTGTTTTCCTGCCAGGGTGCAAAAAATAAATAAATACAGGCACTGTTTTATAGAGATTGCTTTGTAATGCTATTCATCATACAATTTCATTATCTGTATTTTTTGTATCTCGTCTTTCTATCTTTTCTCCTATTAATTATAATGTTGGTGTCGACAGCTTAATGAAGTTCATTACACAGAGGAAACGTTGTACTTCCTATTTAACTCTCAGTAAATGGATAATCTTAAACATTTTTTTCGTGTTTATTTTGTTTGTTTTTATTTTCCTAAATAATTATGTTGTATTGACTTCTCCACATTTCATGCCATAGAGATTCTGTGAGTTCCAAGCACCTCTAGAGCATAACTTGGGAGTTTTGCTGGTATGTATTTATGGAGAACCTTTGTTGTATATTTGCTTTAATTTTTTGAGATTCTATTACACCAGATTCCATTATCCTATCTTTGCAATATTTCTTTGAGTCCTAATGATTTATATGATGTATTAGCTTCAAGATACAATCACTCGAACCAAACAATGGGTTCAAGAATTGCATAGACAAGGTGAGGTCATCAAAACTACTCTCAACATTTTTGAAGTAATTCACTCTTGACATTAAAATCATTTTGGATGATCTCAGACTCTCCATGTCTTTTTGACTCAGAATATTACAATTCTTAGATTATGTTTGGAAGGTGAGATGAGAATTTTGTGTTTTGTTTTAAAGTTTAAAATATTATTTTTTAGTTTGAAGATTTGAAAAAGTTAAATTAGAATTTGAAAAAGTTGTATTGTGATTTGAAAAAGTTGAATTGTTTATTATATTTTATATAGGAATTTGAAAAAGTTGTAATAATGAAATGAGATGAGATAAAAATTTTAAATAAAATGAAATATCCAAACATAATCTTAGACTATATAATTTGATAGTTAACTTGAGAGTGGACTGATGATTACATGTTGTAATCACAAGCATGTGGCATACTATGTCTTATTCCTCGTTTAGAAAAAGCTTCAAATTTAATATTTTACAGTAAGGCATGCAAGTCTCGAGAGATTGGGTGACTCTCACCCACTGGTGTTAAGTCCCCACACCCGCTGCAGAGAATAGGGGGCGCAAGTCCTGAAAGACTGCACGACCCTCACCCACTAGTGTTGAGTCACAGACTCGGTGTGGAGAATAGGGCATGCAAGTCCAAAGTGACTGCGCGACACTCACCCCCTAATATTGAGTCCCTAGACTCGATGTGTAGAATAGGGAGCACAAGTCTCAAAAGACTTTGCTACCCTCACCCACTGGTGTCAAGCCCCCAGACTCGCAGTGGAGAATTGGGTGCTCAAGTTTCGAAAGACTACACACTCCTCACCCACTAATATCGAGTCCCCAAACTTGTTGTGGAGAATAAGGCGTGCAAGAACCAAGAGACTGGGCAACCCTCATCCACTTGTGTTGAGTCCCCGACTCGTTGTGGAGAATAAGGCACACAAGGCCCAAGAGATTGCGTGACAATCGCCCACTGGTGTCGAGTCCCAAACTCGCTAGGGAGAATAGGGGGCACAAGTCCTGAGTGACTGCGCGACCCTTCCCCACTAACGTCGCGTCCTGAGACACAATGTGGAGAATAGGGCGCGCAACTGCCGAGAGACTGAGCAAGCCTCACCCACTAATGTTCGTTCCCTAGACTTAAGGTGGGAAATAGGGTGTGTAAACCACATGAGACTGCGCGAACGTTACCCACTAATGTCGAGTCCCTAGACTCGCAATGGAGAATAGGGTGCACAAGTTCCGAGAGACTATGCAACCCTTACACATTGGTCAAGTCTCCAAACTTGCCATAGAGAATAGGGCGCGCAGGTCCGAAGAGATTGTGCAACCCTTGCCCACTGGTGTCGAATCCTAAGACGCATCGTGGAGAATAGGGTGCACAAGTCCTTAGATTGCACAACCCTCATAATAGCAATGCCCAGAAACTTGCAAGGAGCATAGAGCGATTGAATCACAAAGCAAACCAACCAACAAAAGAATACAAAACAAAACAACCAGAGGCAATTACTACAGTCAAATTGATATAAGGAAAAATGTCAATTTACAGACAATATCAGGCCTATAGGAACATGGCTAGCACAGCCAAGGAGAAAAGCAATGAACAAAAATTATCACGATTAAAGACACCATTTTCAAGCAGGAGTAGGAGGAGTCGAGACCGAGAACGCATCACGTATTGTGTCCCACCAAGAGAGTCTACATACAGGCAAGATGCACGATTAAGCTTGAAAGACTCAAGGTTTAGTGTCTTCAATTTGGTTTGGGGGTTCGCCAACAAGAGGTCTCAAACCTTTCCAAGCCGAGCCATAGCCATAGTCGAAGGCTTTATTATGAACCGACTTGGATGTTAGGAGTTAAAGGGAAAGGCGAGCAACTTCCTCGCTAGAACTAGCCGACTCGAACTCCAACTCCTTGATGCATTTGTTATGAGCTTTGACCCTCTTGTCAAGTCAGAGCATGGAGTCTATTAGTTCACTTTGCCTTTTGCTCATTCCTTCCTATTCTTTCTTCATTGACGCTTGCCAGTTGGATAGCTTTTCCAACTCCCCCTTCTTCTCCTCCAAGTCAAGTGCTAGGCGACAATGTTCCTCAATAGCGTCTATAGCAACAGCAGCTAGTTCACAACAATGCTTCCACGACACTCCACCCCAAGGCAGGAAAGATCCTCCTCCTTGGAAGCACTCTCTTCCTCAAGCGCCCTCAGTTCAACATGATTACAAGCAGCCTCTTTCCTTGCCTAGTCGAGCTTCTTGCCGCGAATGACCACATCATCATGTAGACTAGCATATCAATCTTCAACAATCAGATGTATTCGTTGATGTGGTTGAGAATCACCTAAAGTTCAGCTTCTCGTTCTCCAGACGCGACCTCCTTCCATGCTCAGAACGTGAAGATGCATCTGTCCTTGACTTCATCCTCTAGGTCGGCCCGTTCATCAACGACGCAGGCAGCCAATTGGTTCACGTCTTGCCAAAACCATACATGTAAACTTCCAAGCCCAAAATAAAGATAAAGGCAAAACATAGAAAATGACTTATCGAGGAAAGGAAATCTTTCAACTGGGACACCATGGCACGAATAGAGTCTACGGGAATCCCGTCACGTTTGGGGCCCGAGATTGACAGGGGTGTTTCTCGCCTCGACGAAGAGGCCCATGGCTACAGAGAGACTAATGACTTGCATAATTTAGTATATTTTATCACTTCTTAACTTTAAACTTTAGTCTAATTTTATTTATTTTCGTTGCTTTTAGTCTTCATTGTTGTCATTTAAATTTATTTCAGATTTGAAGAAAAAATAAGATTCAAATTTTAGAAGGCCATCGTCTAGGGACTCACTCTCATTTAAATGAAGAGTTGGCACTTTGAAAAATAAAACCCAAAGAGAGTTTTACGTAGAGGAACGACAGAACTGACGCCAAGGAGATCATTTCCTTGTTATTTACGGAGCCGGACGCAAGCTGGCAGTTTGAATGCATGCGACACGCACCAGCAGTTTGACTTGGCATGCAATACGATGAAGGAAGCAGGGTTTTCGGATTGGACGCTGGAAGGATCATATATGTAGAAGCGGGCAGAAGTTTCAGCTTTAGCTGGACTCTTGGACGTGGATGTAAGCTGCAGTTGACTAGGATACACGATTTGGGTTGGAACGAAAACCAAGGGACTCTTGGTGTTGAAAGGAAGAGAGACACAAGCTGAGGGCAATGCGTCTGATGCAGGACCTAGCAACTTTGAACGGCTAGAGTTTTTCACGCAGTGGGGCCTTTGGTTTGACTTGGTCTTCACGGAAGGCAACAATTTCTTTTTGTGTGTGCAAGCTGGGACGGGAATCTTTTTTCTTTGGTTTGAAGACGCTGTGACTCAGAGGTTGGGAAGGCGAGAGTATTTTTCAGTGTTCATTTTCTTCTATTCTTCTCAGAAAAATTATGGTGAATTCGTTTATGTTAAATTTAATTTTTAGCATGAATTATGGTGAATTCTCTATGGCCATGTGCTTCTCGACTTGATTTTTAAAGTTGAAATGGGAATCCTAATTTTGAAAAATGAAGTGAGAAGATAGTCGATCTTCAAGTTCAAACCGCCGTTCGTGGTCAGGCATCAGAGGTTGTTCCAACTCAGTCCATAGGTCTTGAGAATGTTCGGTCTGAGATGACTCTGCATGAAGGGGGGGTTGCCCAGAAGGATTGGGATGAGCTGGAGCTACCTTTGCCAGTGCCGCCGGCCTGCTAGCTGATGCAAGATTTTGATCCTCTCAGCCCGCCTGAACCAATGAGTGAGAAAAAAAAAAGTCCAATATCACAATCACACAGTTAAGAAGTGAAATAGAAAGGTAAAAAATAAGGAATAAAAATTGGCAATTGAGATTCTAATGAATAACAGTGTGCCGAAAGATAGCTTGAAGTAGTTATAAAACATCCAAAAGAAACCAACTACGGAACTACTGAGCAGGGGAAAAAATACGATAAGTAGATACATAATTTGGTTTTTCATTAAAGTTTTTAAAAGTGTGCGCTTTTCGTTTGCCTTCTTGACTACGGATAGGCTACTGGGCTTTGCACTTTGGCCCCTGAGAATACCACATCAAGGTGACAAGATTTGAACCTATGGCCCTTTGTACCCAAAACAAATGCGCTGACCAGACTGGAGCATATACATCCACCCGTTCAATGAACACTTTCACCAAACTTGCCCATCCTTTTGGGCACAAGGACGCGAGAACCAATCCGAGTAATCTACCGCTTATTTTAGAAAAGCTGCCTCTAACAAGATAGGGCGATGCCAAAAAGCCTTATAGTGCAAGAGTGCTCACATTTTTTGGCTTTCTCTTTCACTTTCATTTCAAAATCCAGCTCCCTCCCGGCTACTTGTCCTTTGGACCCTTCGCCTGCTTAGAAGTGGATTCAAACCACTGACACAAGGATTTTCAATCCTTTGCTCTAACTAGTTGAGCTACCTGAACCACTTTCCTAAAATCTGTTTTCTTCATCGAATAGCACCCTACCTTACCACTTGACTAGTAAGGGAAAAGCCCTTTACTAAGAAATATATAGGGTTTTTTTCGCTTGTTCGTCAAGCTTTCGAGTAGCCCTTTCAATTGCCGCCTAATTTCCCAACATGCTCAAGAACAAAGAGCAGCCCAGGGACTGGACAGCCGGAGGGAGCTTGCTTATAGAAAGAAGATAGGCCGGTCAAACAAACACAACGCATAACGGGCTCTCCATTCCTAGTCACTAAGTTGTGCTATTATGTCCTACGGGGAATTCCACCAAGAGGTTCTTTCTTTCTCTCACGTAATTTTGCCTGCCCATTCCACTTCCGTGCTGGAGGAAATGGGATTCGAGCCAATGATACAATCTTCTTGTATGTCGATTTAGCAAACCAATGCCTTAAGCCACTCATCCATACCTCCAATTTGTTGATTGGAATTTGATGTGCCGAGTTTGGTTGGTTGCCCGAAGGGTTATCTGATCTAATCATGCGTAAGCCGTAGCACACTAGCGCGCGTACTCTTCCTCTATCTATGAGTGAGACTCCATCGAAATCTGCCACTCGTTGGGTGA
Organism: Pterocarya stenoptera; assembly: GCA_003123785.1. Classification (NCBI taxonomy): domain Eukaryota; kingdom Viridiplantae; phylum Streptophyta; class Magnoliopsida; order Fagales; family Juglandaceae; genus Pterocarya; species Pterocarya stenoptera. The sequence goes on along the minus strand of QEOT01002511.1, from coordinate 201,261 downwards.
TGCCTTCTTTTCTATGAACACCCCACCATTGAATGATGAACTTTGCTAGTCTTTGCCTTCGACCCGACCAGGAGAGAACACAAGGTCAAGCCAAGCCCTTACCTGCCTGAATGGAATCATATCCCCTTCGTCTGGTCGAGAAGGGAGAAAGCCCGGGGTACTGGACTATGACTCTTCTATTACATTACAAAGAAGTCCATTCTCGTCATGATCGATCCACGTCCTATCGTAATGCCCGGAGAACCAGTCTTGCTTAGCTTACAAAGCTAGCTTACTAAGGCAAAGGAATTTGTCGTTGATTGCACAAGCTAGACAATCAATCTAGCCGTTTTCTTGCTTGGTGCGCTAGTGTGCCTGACTTATAAGTAGGCATTTTCTTGCTTCCATCTACCTATCAGCTCTTTTTAACTGGCTTGAAGCTTAAAGACAAATGGCCATAGAGAGCGATGAACTCATCAGATAGCTGCTAGCTAGCCTTGCACTTCCTTATTCACTCTTGAACTACAAGAATGCTAGACTGAAGATCGTCATGCTTTGCTTGATCTGTTGCACCTACCAGGATGGATTTGCTATACACATACCTGATTACTTGCTACCGGAAACCGAAGCACTTATGCTTGCTGCCTTAACTCCATCTTCGGAAAGATCCTATTACACAGCAAGTATAGTGTTAAAGGAAAGGGAAGAGAGAGATTGAAAGGAAAGAGAATGGTAAAAAGATAATTGTACTGATTGCGCCTATTACTATGGACTAGACCAATTAGGGGAATGCTACCGCTTACCTTAGACTTCTAAAGGGAAGAGAACTGATTGCAGTCTAAGATACAGGTATGAATTAGCTACTCAAAAAAGGAAAGTATATAATAAGTCCAATACAACAGGCTACCCCCCTATTTTAGTGATTAGACTAGCTCTTGAAGGGGGACATCCTTAAGGAAGAGTATAGGGGCTTATACAATTAATTTGTTCTCTCCTCAGCCCCTAAGCACTGGTTTCACTCCATTTGAAAGTGAAATGATAGGCCTTTGTACCAGAAGAATGCAGATCGAAATCCGGAGAGTGAAGAAAGGAAGGAACATGAGGCATCCTTCTTGTAGGAGCTCGAACTTCAGTTCGAGCCTTAGAAGGAAGCAAGTGCAGGGATTCACTTGATCGGATGGAGCCGGCTGTCAATTGTAGTAGTCTCAGGATTTGGAAAGGATGATAGGGATTCTCCGACTATCCGAACTCGATGTCTCTTTCTGTTCCCGCTTTGAATGGGAGATGCAACCATCACGACTCGACGACTGAACCATATGTTTGTATTAATGAATGTATGGGGAAGCCAGGCATACTCATCCAGCATCCAAATAATATAGTCGGGATGAGATACATAAAATACTGGAGAGAAGGGAATACATTTTGAACGAACAGAGGTTGAGGCGGGGATTAGTACCATTCACAACAGTTGACGAAAGAGGCAAATTATGGTATTAGGAACCTGGGAAGACAAGAGCTGATTCAGAAATAATTCATCAATTGAAGAAGTGAGTTTCCAAAGAGCGGAGCAGACTGGGGCCAAAAGAATTCTAGTTTCCGATTATGTTGGTGGTTACTGCTAGCGGGCAGGCAATACGTCGCCTAGGTTGACAGGGGAGGAGCAAGCGAAAGCCAAGTCAAGAAAGGAAATCGAAGATTGTGCTGTCAAGCCAAAGACTATGAAAATAGTTGAGAGAAGATAGTCCAAAATATATTGAATAGACATCTTCTTCATGCATATGAATGATCTAATATAGCATCGGTGGAAGCTTCAATTGAGAATGCTAGCTTTTCTATTCCTTTCTCCAACACTTCGGGTTGCGCCGCTAGACCATAAAGCTGCAAGTAGAAAGAATGAGCCACACGGCTGGGCCCTTTCAATTTAGCGTATGCCTTTGTTTGAAGTCTGTTCTCCCGGCCTTGACACTTGATCAGGAAGGCCTGGGCAATTTTTGATTCCAATCTTTTAGCAATCTTTCTACTCGTCTGCCTACCATACTAAATCATTGGTTTCATTGCTTTCTTGCATTATTAATTTGCATACTCTTGTGTAAAATGATGAACAAGAATAATTTCCAACTGACTATCGAAAGAGGCATGCTTTTGGATGAATTGGAGATTTGCTAAGAAACAGAGAGAATTAAATTCAATTAGTTAGATGAGTAAAGCATAGTGAGGGATTAAGGGAAATCGATATCCTAGAAGTTTTCTTTCTCATTACTCTGATCTTCGAACAAATAGTTTTCTTTTCCTTGAATATTTTCTTTGAATTGGTTTTATTTCAAATTGCAATTACAAAACTCTTAGTTACTTTTCTAAATAAAGTCAAGACTAGTATAATCTTCATACTTGTCAAAAGTAAGTTACCAATCCCCGAGGACGATACTTTTCTCATCACTTACTATAAAACTACGATACTGTACACTTGCATTTTTGCACCAATCAAGTTTTTGGCGCCGTTGTGAGGAATTGATTTCTTCTTATTTTTACCAATATTGATACAGAGTAATCTTGGTTTTAATTTAGAATTTTATTTTATTTTCTCTCCAGGTGTGTTTTTTATGTTGAATGTGCCGTGCTAGAACTTGTGACATTACTCATTTTGATCCAGAGATTGAAAGAACTCTTAGATCACAAAGAAAGAAGAAAGTACTAGTCATGGCTGACGGACAACATGATGCACATCCACGCACCTTGAAGGATTATGTATGGCCCGTTGTGAATGACAACTACTCGGTTATAGGACGCCAGACCATTAGTGCCAACAATTTTGAGCTCAAACCAGCCTTAATCAGCATGGTGCAACAAGTTCAATTTAGTGGATCGCCACTTGATGATCACAATATTCATTTGGTGATGTTCTTGGAGATTTGTGACACTCTAAAGATCAATGGTGTT
>QEOT01002511.1:183345-193345 GCA_003123785.1 Pterocarya stenoptera | reverse complement strand
TTGAACACAAAGTTTCATTCGAACTATGTTCATGGCCGTTCAATTAGATTATATATGTTCGAACAATAACTAAAATCTTTGAACAACAAGAAAGCGTTCAAACACTTATTTCATTCGAAGTGAGCAATCAAATTTGTGTCGTTCGAATTAATTTACCAGTTTGCCTAAACAATTAACTATAAGTTCGAACACAATATGGTCAGCTAGAACTAAATTTTGGGACAAAATTTTTTTCGTCCCAAAAAGAAATTCCATTTGAATGGGTTGGACCCATTTCGTCCCAAATACTTTCTGTGACGATCTTATAAGGATGACTTGGAGACAAAAAAATTTCGTCTCCAAAACTTTTTTGGTACAAAATGTGCATCTTTTTGGATGAAAATTTTCATCCCAAAAAATGGAGTCTCTTGTACTGACATTTGTTGTAGCCTATATTAGCACTATATATCTCAACGTACCATTTGTTGTTTTCCAACATTTAAATAAGACACTATTTGATCTTTTTCACTATATTTATTAGCGAGAAGCATGCCTAGTTAGATCAAACAATTAATCAACAAGCATCCCCATTAGTGGGAATTAGACTAGTGTGATCATGGGTTGATGTTAATTTCAGCCTAGAAGACGTAAACCGTTTCTCCTTTGAGAACAAATGATCATTCTTGACGCTCCAAGAACATTGTGTTTTCTTGAATGCTCTTCTTGAGCCTTCGTTTTTTTCTTTGCTAGGGTGGGTTCCAGATTCACGTAAGGCTACATGGCAGTTGCTGAAAATGTAGGTCAACGATTGTTCATGGGTCTCATCTCGGTGGTGCCTCAGCCTCTTCCTGAGTTGTCTGTGTCGCATCGTGTGCTGAAAACAAATGATGGGGAATTATTTTTTCAGTTCTCTAGGGAGGAAATGCATCGCTTGACAAAACCCTTTAGGTTCTCTATCATTCTGAAATTCCTTTGGAATTGTCCCTCTTTGGATGTCATTCGGGCCTTCATTCAAAATCGTTGGAATCTTGATGGCATTCCAATTTTTTCTACTATGAGGCGTCCTCGAAACGTTGTTATATGAATGACTTCGGAGGAAGATTGCATGAAGGCGCTGTCACGTGAAGCTTGCACTATAGATGGGATTCCATACCGTCCATTCCATTGGACACCAAAATTTAAGGAAGAAGAAAAACCTATTGTGTTGGTATGGATCATCCTGCCAGGTTTGCCTCCAAACTATTACCATGAATCTTTTCTAAAAATTCTTACAGCCCCGATAGGTAGATTTATTAGGTGTGATAACCCCACTCGTTGTGCAACTCGCACCGATGGTGCCCTTATCTGTGTGGAGATGGATGATGCCAAGGAGCCTCTATCTCATTTTCGGGTTGGGACTCCTGGAATGGGGTCTAGCCGCAAGCAAGAAATAGTATATGAAACTCTATCGGCGTTCTATTCTAAATGTAAAATTCAGGGGCATAATTTAAGGACTTTTCACTCTAGAAAAAAGAATATTGAAAGCAAAGTATGGGTTCGGAAACAAGAGCCTGTTGTTGAAGAACTGAATGAAACAACAATTCCTCCTGTTATCGCGGAAAAAGAAGTTGCAGAGAATAAAGATCCTGAGGCAAATCTGGTAACAAGGGAATACTCGACACCTTTGTTGATTGAAGAGTTGGAAATGGATAAAGAACATGGTGAGGCTCCTATTATTGAGTGCCCTGCTGAGGGGAGGAAGACTAAGGTTACACCAGAGAAGAATGAAGGGAGGCTAGATACTTCTTCCCTGTCGAGGGAAGCAGAGGTGGACACAGACATGCGGGAGGTTGAAGTCATTCCTAGAAGCGATAAGCACACAAAGCAGAGGGAGGATGATAAATTACAGGAGGAGGTTTTCTTTTTGGAAGAGGGGTCGATGTCATTTCCGGAACCTGAGTTACATGCAGACATTTTTTCGCAGGATAAAGAATATCATACAGAAACATAAGGTGAAGCCAGGAAGCGAAAATATCATAAGAGGCAGTTTGATAAAGTTAGGAGTCCCAAGAGGGTGCTCACTCATGCCACAAACTTCTCTCTGTGACAGGTTCCATATTAGTTTGGAATATCAGAGGGATCGAAACTTCTAAGGGACACTTAAAGACTCTGCTCAAAAAGTTTAAACCAAAGATGGTAGTGTTGTTGGAACCGTTTCAGAGTATTGACAAAGTTCAAAGGTATATGCAGGTTCTTCATTTTGATAATGTAATAACCAATGTGGAAGTTGGTGGGAAAATCTAGGTATTTTGGATGAATGAAATGGACGTGCAGGTTGTCCGAATGATCGTAGTATTTGTCTTTACGTATAGCAGAGGGATCTTCTCATTTTTTGGGTAATTTTATCTATGCCAAGTGTAATAGGATTGAAAGGCAGATTTTATGGGAGGAGCTGAGTTCGAGTAGTATGGGTGTGGATCCTTGTTTTTTTGCTGGAGATTTTAATATAATTCATTTGAATTTGGAAAGTAATGGTGGTAGACCAAGGACAAGAGCCACAATGGATGATTTTAACCGATGGATTCACCAGGGCGGGTTGATTGACATGAACTCACAGGAAAGAAAGTTTTCCTGGTGCAATGCTCAACATGGCTTATCTAGAGCTTGGGCTAAATTGGATCGAGTGCTCCTTGATGCTAATTTACTGTCAGCTTTTCCTAATGCAAATTGTTCATATTTGCCGAGGACGACGTCAAATCATTGTCCCATGTTCATAGAGTTCCTTAAGGACCCTTAGTCCTATGGCCCTTCTCCATTTTGGTTTCAAAAAATGTGGATTGAGCACCCAGATTTTATGAATTTTGTCCAGTATGTGTAGTCTGAACCATTAGTAGGTATGGGGCTTGTTAAACTTGCTAGTAAGCTTAAGAAGGTTAAGGTGGCTCTTTGTGAATGGAACAAGAGGGTGTTTAGGTGGACCAATACTTAGATTGCTATTCTTGGAAAGAAGGTCGAGGGTCTTGAAAGTAGTCTACAAAGAGAATGGGATGCAAAAGTCGAAAGGGAGTTTGTGAGGTCCTTTACTGAGTTGTCTTCTTGGAGGCGTAGGGAAGATACCAGATTGGCTCAAATGGCAAAAATCAAGTGGAAGATGGAAGGCGATCAGAACTCAAAATTCTTCCATGTTTGGTTAACTAATAAAAGGAGTAAAAGAATTCATAAGTTGAGAACTCTGGATGGGATTGAGTTTAATTCACCTAAAGCAATTCATCTTGGTGCCATTGATTATTTTTCTGGGTTTCTCCAACATTCAAATGAGTCGAGAAATTCTGGATTTAACGTATTTAATCTCGCTGGTTATTGAGGAAGAGGATTCTGTCCGTCTTTGTTGCACCCCTTCGTTGGATGAAGTTAAAGAGGCTCTCTCTTCTATTCGTATAAATAGTTCTCTGGGGCCAAATGGTTTTGGTGTGGGTTTTTTTACAAGCTGTTGGGAGGTGGTTAAGATGGATGTCTTGGCAGCTATCTTGGAATTTTTTCTCTCTAGAAATCCTCCGAGGTTTTATTCGGCTTCTTTCATTGTGCTTGGGAGGAGCATATTTGAAAATATTAGTCTTACTCAGAAAATGGTTCATTCCTTAAAGAAGACGCCACATGGTGATAATATCATGATTAAAGTTGACATGGCCAAAGCATATGATCGAGTGGATTGGAATTTTTTGTTGGAGGTCCTTCGGTGTTTTGGCTTCCCTCATCCTTTTTGTGAATTAATTCATGCTTGCATTTCGAATATTTGGTACTCTGTGATGCTAAACGGAATGACGAAAGGTTTCTTCAAGGGGGTCGTGGCTTACGCCAGGGGGATCCCCTCTCGCCTTATCTTTTTATTATTCTTTAGGAGGTACTCTCTAGACTCTTGAAACATAGCGTGACGGCGAACAAGATTGGGAAATTTTCCCAAGCTCGAGGTACTCCTCAAATTTTGCATCTTATATATGCTGATGACATTGTGATTTTCCTAAATGGTAGTAAGAAGTCTTGAGAGAACTTTTATTGGTGTTTGAAAAGTTTGAAGCTTTGTCAAGCCAAATGATTAATAAAGAAAAAACTGCCATATTTTTTTCTCCAAAAATTTCTTTGGTCTGAAAGAGAGCTCTCAAAAGGTTGACAGGGTTCTCGGAAGGCTCCTTTCGCTTTAAATATCTAGGGGTTCTGATTTTCTTGGGGCGTCTCAAGCATGTGCACTTAGAGGAGATGGTTAATAAATTCTGGAACAAAATCAACAGTTGGAAAATGAAGATCCTCTATTCGGGTGGCCGTTTGATACTTCTTCGACATGTGCTTTCTAGGATGGCTTTACATCTATTTGCTGTTTTGCAGGTTCCCCAATCTACTATCAAAGCTTTAAACTAAATGATGAGCACATTTGTTTAGGGTGAGGTAAATGGTAAAGGAAAAAAAAATGGGTGGCATGGGACAGTATTTGTAAGCCAATAGAGGAAGGTGGACTGGGTTTGCGCAACTTGGATGATATGTAAAAGGCCTTGCACATGCGGTTTGCATGGAACTTAATTCAAGGTAAGCCCCTGTGGGCTAGTTTCTTTAAGGGAAAATATGTGGGTTCTTCTCCTTGGTTGCTCATTGACATGAAAAAAGGAATGAGGTTTTGGAAAATGATCGTTAAAAGTATTCCTGGTGTCCTTAATAATTCAAAGTGGCGAGTTAGAGATGGGAACATTTTATTTTGGTATGATAAATGGAGAGATAGGGGTCTTATAATTGATGATTTCCAACTTGTGGGTAATCCGATGCTTAAAGTTAAGGATTACAAGCTGTCTAATATTTGGGATGTGGAGCTGTTGACTACGTTAGTGGGACAGGATAATATGGATGAAGGCTTTGGCCAAATGTAAGGGGGGGTCTGATGTGTTGATCTGGACGAAGCACGAGTGTGGAAGTTTTTCTACTAAATCATCTTGGGATTGCATTTGAATACAAGGTTCAAGTATGGAATGACATCCTTGGATGTGGCATAAGTTGCTGCCTCTGAAAATTTCAGTTTTGATGTGGGAAGTATGGAATATGGCCTTGAGCATTGATGATCGTCTTCAACGTATTGGGATCCTAGTAGTTTCTCGTTGTGAGTGCTGTGATGAAGGTAAGTACGAAGACCAAAACCATGTACTGTTCGGAGGAGAGTTTACAGCTAAGGTATGGCATTATTGTGGCACTATCTTTGGTCTTCCTCTTGGTCTTACTTGGATGGAGATGATGACGGCCTGTTTTCAATGTGTGGCATCCGATTCTCAAGTAGGGCTCATTGTGGGGCTTCTTCCTTCTATTATTACTTGGCACCTTTGGTGTAGAAGATGCACTGCCCGTATGGAGGGTAGTATTCAGTCTATCAGTTTGGTTTGGCATTCTATTAAGAGTTGGATGGGTTCAGTAAGTCAAGATATGAATAAGGTTACTAAATGTTCTATACACGATTCGTAGATTCTACAGGTATTGCAAATTCCGGCTTTGGTTCCTGCTAGGCAGTATTTAAAGCTTGTTGCTCGGCAAAAGCCAGCTCAAGGGTGGTTTAAGTGGAATACAAATGGCAGTAGTCTTGGCAACCCAAGCTCTTCAAGGGTGGGTGGTATTATTAGAAATGATCGAGGACATTTGGTTCACGCCTTTAATTCTCATATTGATTTGGTTCAAATAATAGAGTTGAGTTGTTAACTCTTATGCAGGGTCTCAAAGCCTGTAAAGATCTGGGGATTAATTTTGTGGAAATTGAATTAGATTCTCAAGTGGTGATCTTGTGATGGAATAGGTGAAGATGTGGTGTGTGGTACTTGGAGGATTTTTGGGAGGATACCCTTGCCCTTATGGATTCTATGGTGTGCGTAGTTTGACATGTTTATAGGGAGGGAAATAAAGTTGCTGATTAGTTGACTGGAAGTGGTGCGGGTTGTCTTAACTCTAAATGAAATATTATTAGGGATGCGCCTAGGATTCTTTGAGGATTAATTTGATTGGATATACTGGGTTTCCCATCTTTGCATGGCTGTTAGCTTCATACTCATGTGGTGTTTGGTCGTCATGTTGGTTTGGTAATATTTTATTTTTTATGTTTGTTGTGTTAACGTTTTTTGTGTTTGTTTTCCAAGTGAGGTTTTTTGCTCATATTTTTTGTTCGTCTTGGTTTGTTGTTTTTCTTTTGGTAAGGGGCTTCCAGGCCCTTTTGACACCTGGTTTAGGAACTTTCTTGCTTATCTTGTAACTCCAGGTGTAGATCTGCAACCACGGTTTTCTTCCGCCATAAGTGAGGGTATATAAATAGAATTAGGACAGGATCACTCTTGGACAAGTGAACCTTAGCTCTTCTTTAAAAAAAAAAAAGAAAAAAAAAACGAATGCCTATTTAGGATATGAGATTTTGCGAAATATTCTAAACACACCCAATATTGATAAAATGTATTCACACTTGCTTTAAAACGAAAGCAAATACATCAATCTTATTTCATTTCCATCCACACAATGCATTAATTAAAGACTTTAAAAGCTTATAATTTGCACCGCCAATCATGGCCATCCATAACATAATCAAGGAGTTCCTTGTCGACTTCAAATTTAGCCATGTCCTGCTCATCCAAGTTAATCCATACCTCTATCCCATTCCCTGCTTTTGTGTCGAAGAAAGTAACTAAATTCTTGAACAACAATCTAACGGAGCCTACCCATACGGGCTTCCCCCACCCAAAATCTACTTCATATGCAGGAAACCTACATAAGCTGGTAAAGACCAGCGGAATCACCTCTCCTTCCTTCAATCTATCCTTGTTTTGCAAAAGTAAAGCTAAATTAGCACCACTCTCTTGAAACCTTTTCACAAAGTTCATGTCAACTTTCCTTAAGGCATCTCTCACTGGAATAATTATGTCGTGAAAACTATCCACAGTGTCTCGGCATATTACAGAACCTGTGCTCAACATCATGTTCCCAAAATAGTTTTCTGAAAGCGGCGGGTTCATCCTCGTGCGTAGGTTTGCAACTTGAAATAGGGCGTATGACTTGTTAGGATCTTCTTCTACTTGAGTTGCAGCCAATAACCGATTGAATATGAAAGTTGATAAAGCCTCCACACGAGTGGGGCTTGGGTATTCGGTGGTCAAATTGTCACTGCTATATTTGGCCTTAAGGCGCTGTATCGCAGACGAATCAAAGACAAATCTCTTTATTGCAATCTTCATCTTTCCTGTCCCCCTACTTGGATCATAGGTAGGAGAAGCTTCTGGCGGGAAGATCATCGCAGATTCGAATAGTGGAGTAACTATGTTGCTACCACCACGAGCAATAGCAGCCCAGTTGTTGAGGAACAAGAAAACTGAGGAAGCATCCAAAACCTTGTGGGCAAAGACCAGCCCGATGACAATCCCACCACAAATAAAAGAGTTGACTTGGACGGCCATGGGTAGTTCATTGACATCGTCTAGGTCGTATGGCAGAAATTTGATTAGCTCCGACGGGTTAGGATCCTCAAGAAATCCTGAAAGAGTACAGTTGACCTTGGCTTCCACATAGTGAACTCCCTCATCGTTGCATTCAATGTGATAATTGTCCTTAACTCGCCCTGCTAGCGGGTAAAATAACACCAAAGCCTCGGATAAAGATTTCTTAATCCGTTCTTGGCAATCTACGACGCTATTGGGATCAATATTGACATCTCTCGAATAAAAGAGAACAAGAGGCATGAAAATTTGAGGTGTGGTTTGATCGATGAAGGAGAGAGTGTAATGGCGGGGGTGGTGTGGGGTCAATGAAGAGGGTTTGACAGTTTCTTGAGAGAGAACTTCCACATCAACCTTCATTTTTTTCCTGTAGTAGTGAGGTTGAATTAAGATGGTGAATATTGGCGTGCGAACCGTGATGAAAAGCTACCTAGCTTGGCCAGCGTATTTATGGAGAGACTTCGCAAGCTCCAATTTCATCGGAGTATTATACGTGAGTGATTGAGCGCGCCTGCCATTGGCCAGCTCATGGAGCGAGAGATTCTCGGCCGCTTTTTTTTAACCATGCGTGGCTGCTTTTGCCTAGAGGGACAAATTGTTCGTTTGTTTATGTAATCATAAGATGGTTTTGTTACTTTGTATTCTACGTTCAAGTTACTTTGTATTCTACGTTCATGTCCTCCAAGTGGTATGAGCTTTAGTCTGTTTTTTGGTACAATGACGTATGGCCGGCCTTCCCAACCGGGCCCGAGCTTTCCTCTTGTCTTCTAGTAGTTGTCTCGAATTTTTTTAACAAAAGATCTCCAACTTTGTACGAATGATGCTCGACTTTCTTGTTGAAGTATTTTGTTGTTCTCCTCTTGTCACTACAGGGAAAGTGACTTTTTTCAGCGATTATTTTTATTGGAAAAAGCCCTTAAATGGCTGCATTGATCTTTTCTAGCGATTTATAAATCGCTACATAATCGCCAGTATTATCTCTCTGCTTCTGATTTACCCCAACGGAAGCCAATAATCGCTGGAAAAAGTTATCTATTTTAGCGATTTTTCATTTGGAAAATCCAAATGAAACGCTGCAAATACACGTATGGTTTGCCTATTAAATCGCCGAAAAATCTTTTCCGATAATTTTTTACCGTCGCTAAAAGTATTAAAATCGCTGCAAATAAATCTTTTCAGCGTTAGGTGCACATCGCTGCAAGTGACCAATCTATTTTGAAAACTCAATTGCGGCGATTATAAAATCGCTGCTTTTGATATATTCGTAGCGATTTAAGATCGTCAGAATTACATATTTGAAACCGAAAACTCGATTGCAGCGATTATAAAATAGCTGGAAATGTATATTTTCCAGCGATTTTGAATTATGGTCGCAATTGCTTCTTTGCAACTGGTTTTTTTGCTGCAAAAAAAAAATTTACGGCGATATATTATCGCCGCAAATAAGTTTATTTAAAAAAATTATTTCTGATGAAATTTACTCGCCGGCAATAGTGTTTCAGAAAATTAAATAAAAGAATAGCACAAAACTGAATACAAGAAAAATATAATATACATTCAAGTTATATATTCTTCCTCAAATAAACAATTGCACAAGTGGGAAGTACAAAACCAGACTTACAAATAATCTAAAAACCAATGTTTCTTTAAAAGAATATGTGAACAAAGATAAAAATTAACAAGGATAGAAATTATGTTAAAGTAGAAAAAGAAACAAAAGAAATGAATGAACTAACCCTCTTAGCATTAAAAACTTGCTCCCTTCTATTAGGTTTTATTCCTAATTTTGTGCATGAAAATAGGACAAAGTATGTTTCTTGCCCAATCTACAAGATATCAGTTATCATATTAAAAAAACTGAAAATATATCTGTAAGTCATTCTCTTAATATGAAGTGAGCACAGTAAGTTATGTGCAGAATTTATTATCATGTTACTAACGCATCTTTAACCTCTCTTCCTTAGTGCAGCTCTATTTCTATTGTTAATTGTTGTCTTTCCTAATAGTTTATTTTCTTCATTTGGAATAACATTACATTACTCATCCAAAAATAACAGAAAGGTGAACAAAATAGATAAAGCAATGATTACAAATTAGAATACAAAGGGAAAAGAAAGGGAATATTGCCAAAGCAAAAGATTAGAAAAGTACCTAATCATCTCTGTGAAAAGCACGACATCCAGAATAATCCTTGAGCGACTGCATTTCATAAACCACCAACTCATGTTACACTTTTTACAAACTAAGCATGCAACTTTAAATTGAATAATGTGTAACAGCAGAAAATATTTTCATATTAACGAAATGATACTAGCATTCGTCCATGTTTACTTAATTTTTTCTCCACTCAATCTTTTTGATAAATTCTTTACCTCAACCTTTAAATTTTCCTAATTGTACACACTCAAACATATGTTTAGGAACTATATTATAAGAGTTCGATTGCTCTTAATATAATTCTCAACCTTACATTCATGGCTTGAATAATATTTCAGCTTATCTGCACTGACACTAGTTAAACTGTTTTTTAAGTAGTAGATAGT
>QEOT01002511.1:172344-183335 GCA_003123785.1 Pterocarya stenoptera | reverse complement strand
CCTTACATTCATGGCTTGAATAATATTTCAGCTTATCTGCACTGACACTAGTTAAACTGTTTTTTAAGTAGTAGATAGTCTCATTTAGTTTACATTATTATTATGTAAATGTAGTTGACCTCTTAGATTTGTCTGCAACATACAGAAAATTTATTGAAATTCAAATTTATTTTTTTTATGAATAACAACCCCATATGGCTTCTTGTTCATCCTCATCCTCATCTTCATGCATGTTATCCTCAACACGACCAAACTTTTCCCGTAAGAATTTCTACTGCCTAGCAACGATAGAGAGTATTCATAATTACTAAAAGTTGTAATGCTATCAATGTAACAGCCAATCGCTGGAAATAATATTACATTTTTAAGTTCAGGAAGTAAATCACTACAAGACTACAATACCTTGAATAATTTCTGGTGTTGTTTGGAACTCCTGCTGTATATTTTGATAAGAAGTAAGATCTAAATTCAGAAACTTAGCAGCAAGGAAGACAACTCCATAAAATTAATGTATTAACCAAGATACATGAAGCTTATTAATCTATAAAATTTATAATCCAACACTTGAAAGCAAAGGCACAAGTGGGAAGCACAAAACTAGACTACTTACAAATGATCTAAGAATCAATAACAAGCTAGTGTCACCAACAACATTCATTCATTTTGAGTTTGATCACTTATCTACTCTAATGAGCATGCATCTAGGATCCACATCAAAACAACTATGTGCAATCATCTTTGGTACATTCCAATATAATAAAGGATATTCACTCATTCATCCAAATTTTGCAAGATTCACATATATCAAGTTTTTCCATCACATCATAGCCTAATAGATTTTTGCAGTAGTCCTTATAGAGTCAAATAACATTACCTCTATTTAAGTATAAAGATGATCATAGGCAGATATAAATCGACCACAAGTTGGCAGGGGTGGTGGAACTTCATTTAATACACAATTGGCATGCTATCTTCATTGCAAACCATAGTTTTTTGGTATAGGTAAAAGTTGTTTTATTGATAAAAATGAAAATAGGTGTAGCCCAAGTAAAGACATCTACAAGAGAAAACACTAGTAAAAAACTTGACTGCATGCTAAAGAATGTTTAGAAAAAAAAGCATGAATAATTGAAAATTTAACTACATGCTCTCACTGATTATAAGTCTCTTGCAGAGTATAATATGTAGAAGGAATGTCACCTTAATTTGACCCAGAAGGAATCTGATATAGCCAATGGCTTCCAACAAAACAGAAGCAGTGTCAGTCTACAAAAGGGAAACACATCACAACACCCCAAGTCATCTTTATGATCTTTTTTATTGCTAAAAGAGAATCCATGAAGAAAAAAAGAATAAAGTAGCTAGCTAGCAATAAGAGCGAATTTTTTTTTCTCTTTACCTTGATTTATCGTCAATTTTTTGGAAAAGAAAAATGAACAAGAAAAACAAAACCATTTGGTTTGACAATTCTTTTGAGCTCAGTAAGTGGGTGAAGGGGAGCGGGGTTTGGATTACCTTTCCCAATGGGGAAACTAGCTGGTGCAGGGCTGTTATTCTATCCCCTAGCCTCTCCTTTCTCACTTGCTTCACAATAAACACAAGGAAAACCAGCAATACATTGAAGCTTCTTGAGTATTATGGAAGTATAACATTATAAATAATCATAATGCAATAACATCATCATTGTACAAAACATCCAACGTATGGATATCAGCATATGCTCTATGCTCACCCTGATCATCAATGTAGACTCTAATCTCTATACATAACTTAAAATGTATAGAGATTAGAGTTGTAAAACAAAACAACTTTTGGTTCTTCCACATGTTCAGATTATAACATTAGAAACATCAGAATTCAGACCCAAATTAAAACTAAAATAGTCTAGAATAAAGCATAACCATGTAACATGAACAAACAACAAAAAAGTTAAGAGCTTGAAACAAGAGAAAGACCTAAACAAAAATAGTAAAAGATTCTTTAAAACACAATGTTTTCTTCATCATTTCTCTTGTGCAATCAATACAAATATGTATTATTCGCCTCAATGAGATCCATGAGGGGGAGAGTAGATCGATAGTAAGAGAGAGGGAGAGTTTCGGTGGAGGGGCTGGTGACCGTTGGGGCACAGCTATGCTGGTAGCTGGAGGTGGTGTGGCGGCTAAGGTCGCAGCAACACTAGGAACCCAAGGGAGAAAGAACTTCGAGGGTGAAGAGAGAGTAGAGATCGGCGACGGTGGAGGTGGAGGTGGACGGTGACAGTGGGTCGATGGCGGCGTGCAGTGGCAGATGCGTGAAGGCGTGAAGAGTAGAGATCAGGGGAGAGAAGGAGATCGAACGGCACTTGGGGAAAGAGAGAGAGGGAGGGGAGGGAAAAAAGTGAGGGAAATATTGCTTCTCGCGCTGAGTGATTAAAATTTTGGGGTTTTTACGACTAAATTTACATCGCTGAAAAAAGGGTTTATGTTGTTTTGATCATTTGCGGCCATCAAAAACTCGTTGCAAAAACCACTTTTGCAAATTGCAGCGATTAAAGGACTGCTGCAAAAAGTTTTTTAATGTTCCATCGATTTTTTTCATCGTAAAAAACAAATAATCGCTGTAAAAGACCATTGCTTATTGGCGACGAATATAGTAGTCGCAAAAAGTGAAAATATCACCGCAAAAACCCAATTTCAAAATTTTATGTAAAAATATTGCAACGATGTAAAAATCGCCGCAATTAACGAATTTTTGCATTCGATTTTATTTCCAACGAATATAAAATCGCCGCAAAAAACCTTATTTCTTGTAGTGTGTAGACTACTAGATGCTCTTGCTTCTGCTTCTTCTCTTTTCTTCCAGCAGGTCAGATTCCCTTCTAGCTAGGCATTTGCCATTTGTTTCCTCACAATAGTGTTGGACTCGGTGTCTTGGTATCCAAATCTTTAATTGTATTACCACTTCACTACCATATATCATCGTGAATGAGGTCTCTCCTATTGTGAAACTCACGGTTGTCCTGTATGCCTATAGTACTCCCAAGAGCTCTTTGGCCCATGCTCCTTTCCGATCTTTGAGCCTCTTTTTTAGCATGAGGAATATCTTTTTGTTCATCGCCTCAACTTGTCCATTGGCTTGCGGATGGTTGGGCAAGGAATATCTGACCTTAATTCTCAACTCTGAGCACCACTCCCTATATTGGTCGTAGTTGAACTGCCGCCCATTCAGCATACCATAGTACTTGGGAGTACTATGGTATGCTGACTCGACACATGAAGAATTTCCAAAGAAATTTTATAATGCTTTTCGAGATCAACCCCTTTTGACTAAGAAACTGACCCTGAAAGTCCCATGCTCTTTGTAATTGTCACTAATGTCTCTGCTTCCACCCACTTCATGAATTAGTCTATGGCAAACATTGCAAACTTGACCCCTCATTTTCCTGGCTTGGGTTTTACAATATCTTTTCCCCATTGTGTGATTGGCCATGGTGTAGCCATCATGGTCAACTTCTCTGGTGGGCTATGAGGCATGGTTGCATGTAGTGGGCCAGTAATATCCTACCCTCATGGCCTTCTTTGCTAAGGCTCTTCCATCATAATGGTTTCTACAAACTTCCTTGTGTAATTTCGCTATCACTTATCGTGCTTCCTACTTGGATATACAATGCAGGAGTGGTGTGCAGAAGCCTCTTCTATACAACACCCTTTCTGCGATGGTGAATTTGGTTGCCCTAGATCTTATCTTTCTCACCTCCGTCTATCTTGGAAGGTCCCCTGTGGTTAGATATCTTGCTACAATTTGTGCCCGCTCAAGTATAGTTGCTCCTGTTACCGACACTTCGCTGCCAATAGATGGGTTCTCCGTAAAGTAAGAAAACTGATCTCTCCATTCCCATATATGCTACAGGTACAACTTCAGCTTGTCCCCTTTCACCAGGTACTCCTCCGTCACCTGATTCACTACTAGCTGGGCATTTGCACATACTTCAACTTCATTAACGCCCAGCCCTTTGGCCACAAAAAGTCCTACCAATAGTGCTTCATATTATGCCTCTTTGTTGGTTGCCTTGTATGCCAACTTTACATCGTAGTGAATTTATTTTCCCTATTCCATCAAGAGGCAGAGGCCTACTCCTTCGCCACTGTAGTAGGAGCATGATTCAAAATATAGTTTCTAGTGCTTTCCCTTCAATGTGATCTATGGCTTCTTTGGCAAGTTCGTAAATTTAGCAACAAAATTCGCTAGGACTTGTCCTTCCATGGCTTTTCCCAGAGGTAATTGAGATTGGGTTCATTGAGCTCAATTGGCCAAATCACTATTCTTCTTGACATGCCAGGCATGTGTAGGACTTTCTTTAGAAGGGCTTCTATTAGTACCTTCACGACATGAGTTTAGAAGTAGGGCCTTAACCAATGTGTTGCCACCACTAGTGCAAAGGCCAACAACTTTATTTGGGAGTAGCATGTCTCTACTTAGTGTTGAGCTTCATGTTGTGCTTTCGCAAAATAGCGAATGCTTCTTTCAGGTCCACCAAGTGATTGGTTCTCCTCCTTTCTTTTGACTAGGAGGTCATCTTCATATACCTTCATGTTGTGCCTGATTTGTTTTTTGAACATGCGATTTAGCAATCGCTGATAAGTTGCCCCCACATTCTTCAGGCTGAATGACATTACTCGATAGCAATAGAGCATTCTATCTGTTATAAAGTACATCTTTTATTAGTCACTCTCAAAGAGTTTTATATCGTGAGTAAGCATCCACAAAGCTTAACATTTAGTGTTCTGCCATCGAATCAACTATTAAATCAATCTACGGCAAAGGGAAGCTATCCTTGGGACATACTTTCTTCAAATTTGTGAAGTCTACATACATTCACTACTTCCCATTCACCTTCTTCATGAATACCATGTTGGAAAACCACTTCAGGAAATTTGACTCCCTAATGAAGCCTGCCTTTTGTAGACAATCCACTTCCCCTACTATCACAGTGTATTTTTCCACACTGAAGCTTCTCTACTTCTACCTTACTTTCTTGGCCACGAGGTCAACATGGAGATGATTCTCTATTATCTCCATGTATATTCTGGCCACATCCTCATGGCTCTATGTGAACACATCACTATGCTTGACGACGCGCTGCTTCATTTAATCTCTATGCTCTGGACCATCTGCAACCCTATCCTTGCTAGGGCATTTGGTCGCTTCGGCTACAAGGTGATCAATTCCAGCAACTCAATGGCTTCACCCTCTTTTAGACTTTCCTCATCTTGAGTTTCTATTGCTCGTTCGATGAGCTCTGAAGGTGGGGTAATCTTATCCTCATTCATTGCATCCTCAACAGGGCTAATTTATGCACCTCCATTGATTCTTCAGCCCATGTACATAGCCTTCCCACGTCATTACGTGCTTGCCGCGTCTCTCAGGAACTTCATCTTTAAGTGGTAGGTTGAGGTGATCGCTCTCATCTTGTTCAAGATTGGGTGACCGATGATCCTGTTCAATGATGAACAAGCCTTAACCACAACAACGTCCCTCATTGATGTTGTCAAGAGGAATCTAGCTCATACCGTGATGGGTAACATGATGACACCGACAAGTTGCATTGTTTCCTTTAAAAATCCCTTTAACTGTGTAGGGGCTAGCCCCAATCTATTTGTCTTAATGCCCATCTTTGAGAACACATCCAAGAATAGGTAGTCCATTAAGCTCCCATTGTCAATCCAAATCCTACGAGTAGCATAGTTCATGACAAGTAAAGTAACTACCAAAGCATCATCGTATGCGTATGACACACTTTAGCAGTCTTCGTCATCAAAGGATATGGGATTAGTCTTCCCGGGTAGTGTAGTTCATGGGTCTTCCCAGGGGTGAAGAAGTTTCGGTTCGGACCGGACTGAACCTGTGGGTGGTTGGTTTCGGTCCCACAAATGGTGGACCAAATGAGTTTCGTTCGGTCCCAAGGTCTCTAATTATTGGACCAGACTGAATTAGTATATATATTTTAAAAATATTATATATATTATATTATATAGTAGTTGTATAAGTTAATTATATAATTTTTATCTAGTTTATTATCATTGACTATATAAAATATAAAATAATATATGTTATCAGTTATTAATGTACTTAAATCATAAGATAATATATGTAGATACATAATACATTCATACATATTCTACTATTTACACTTAATTAAAGTAATTAAATAATTTTTTTAAAAATATTTAAGTTGCAAGCAATCATAAATAATCTATGTACAATGAAATTATTTGCTATTCGTTAACCATATATTAAATGTTAGAATTTTAATTTTAATTTACGACCTTATTAATAATTATGTATAGTAAAGTCTAAGGTAATAAGAGTAACTATCAACATCTTAAATATAATTATATTTAAATAATTTTTTAATAAGTTAGTTATATAATTGATATTAATAATTTACTTAATTTTAATTTTAATAATTTAAATAATTGTTTTTATTAATTTAGTTGTAAAAAAAAAATAAAACAAAATAAACAAAATAACTTCGGACCAATAGCTAATACTCCGGTTCGGTCGTGGGTGATCGGTCCGAGAAAATGACGGACCTTTCAGTCCAGTCCATCCCCACCCCCCGGGGGGGGATTGACACCCGTAGGCCTCTGTTTTGGACTTTTGGTCACAAAACGCCACACATAGCGCCGTTTTGGCTTATTTCCCTTAGAAAGAAACTTCATACTTCCCACTACGGCACTACCCACTTCTCCCAGTGTCCCTGTTAGAGAACCTCAGCCGCACGAACCTCAGCCTTAGCCCGTGGTCGGCGTCGCCTCTCTCTGCTCTCCTCTCTTGTTGCCGCTCTCTCTCTTCTAGAGATCGAGTAAGCCCTTCTCCTCTTCTCTCGTCGCCTCTAAGCTCTCTCTATCTCTCTCTCTCTCTCTCTCTCTCTCTCTCTCTCTCTCTCTCTCTCTCTTTTGTTTTGATGTTTTATTTTCTCTAAAATCTTTATAAGCTAACGAAGCTGCAACGTCTCCTTGGAATCTAGCACTGGACCTCTCTCTGTCTCTCTCTCAATATCACGGAATCAGAGTGAGTTTTTTTGAACTTATGCATTATTTTTACTGATTTGATTTTGAAGTGCAAATGGAAAATTTCCGAGCTTCGTTCTCTTTTGAAAAGTGGCTTGGCGTGCTCATATGTTGTCTGTCATATTTGGTGTTTTTATTTCTGTGGTCCTAACAGAAAATGATTTATGCCTCAAATTTGATTTTCTCTATTGCTTATCTTAAAAGATTTTAAGATTTCAAATTCTAGGGTTTATCCATCACCTGATTTGGTAGTTCTGGGTAGATTCCTTTCATAGTTTCGTATGTGTAATTTTGTGTAAGAATTTGTAATGCGTAATCTAGTTGTAATCTGGTTGCTCCCATTTTATGCTATGACTTTGTTTCTGAATCTGTAATGCGGTTATTAAAAATATATAACAGCCTCAATTTCAGTTAATATTTATGTGTTGTGTTTTTTGGGCTTTTTTTGTGGAGGTGTTTCGAATGATAAACTTGAACATGTGGGGCTATTTTAGTGATTACACAACTCCAATTTGAGTCAATACTTGAGCTAATATTTACTTATCAAAAAAACAATTGAGCTAGTATTTCTTATTTGTGTTTTTGGGGCTGTTTTGTGAGGATGTTTTGAATGATTAAATTGTGATTATACTTATTTTTGGAGCTGTTTTTGTTTGTCTGTTGTGGTTTTGGGCTGTTTATATTTTAATATGATTAAAAAGTTAGGGCTGTTTTGAATGATTAAACTGAAAGTAAATCACTAAAGCAACCCCAACTGTGGTTATTTATATAGATTTATAACAGCTCAAATTTCAGTTAATATTTATGTGTTGTGTTTTTGGGGCTATTTTATCAAGGGTGTTTTGAACGCTTAACCTGAACATGTGGGCTGTTTTAGTGATTCATAATGACTAAAACAGCCCCAATTTGAGTTAATATTTGTGTATTGTGCTTTTGGGGCCGTCTAAACCGTGCTGAACATGTGGGGTTGTTCTATTCTATGCTTTGATTCTATTTTATAGTGGATGCTTGGGGAATGAGATGAGATGAGAATTTTGTGAATAGTAGTAAGATGGTTTGTAATTAGTAGTGAGATAGTTTGAGTTCAGTATTTTTTGAGTTTTGGGAAATGAGAGAAAAAATTGAATAAAAAATATTATAAAGTTAAAATATTGTTAGAATATAGTTTTATAATATTATTTTTGTTTGGGGAGTTGAAAATTTTGAATTGTTTTTTATTTTTTGTTTGAAAGTTTGAGAAAGTTGTAATGATTAGATTGAAAGTATTTGCTTTTAGTGATGTTTGGGATGGAGATAAGATGAGAATTTTGAAATAAAAACTTTTTCCAAACAAGCCATTCATCAATTGTATGGTCAATGAACAACAATAAGACAAGGGTTTTGCTTCAACACATTCAACATTCACGGATCATATATCACACATTATTATCAGATTCATGATCACTTGAGCATTCGATAATACTATTCTGTGTTGGGTCTTCTGTTTGAATATGGATAATAATCTCTGTTGTCTGTGTTGTGCTCAACTGGAACTTATGTTCATTTGCTGTAGTAGCAGGGCCACTTGGTACATCTAATTGGATGTTCACTTCTGGAAAGATTAGATCCTTCAGCTTGCCCATGTAAATGATGTACAATATCATTTGAGCCATCCCGAATATGAAGCCTAGTATGTTTGGTTTCTCAAAATTGAACCAAAAGGGAAAAGGGTCGCATAAACTTGTAAGATTATAAGCAAAAGGTAGGATGTATACAATTAAATATATTAATTTTATATTTGCTGAGTTTTAATTACTAGTTACTTATCCTACAAGATTAATGCATGCATTATTCATGGTAATAAGCTAGCAGGTTATATATATAGAAAAATGATGTACACACATCACTTTTCATAACACTTTACACAACAATGTTTTAAAATGAGGGGTATTTTTGTAAAATACCTTATAAAACTAACGTCATTTTACAAAAATGCTCTTATTTTTCAGCACATATTGTGAAATATGTTTTGAAATGTGTTGTGTGAACACTATTACATATATGTAGATACATAGATACATATATACATATATATATACACAGATACATATATACATATATATATACACATAGATACATATACACATATATACATATATACACATACATATATATACACATACATACATATATACACATACATACATATATATACATACATATACACATACATACATATATATACATACATATACACATAGATGGAGGTTTTGATTTCTTGACCACCCAAAATGGTACTCATCTTTACTATTGTCCTGTACTGATATGTCATTTAGGTCCAAAAATATTTTCCTTACTAGTCTTGCATATTTTTTTCAGGCACAACTTAGAAGTTGGAATGACACTTGGAGTGGAGCAGTCAACAGATCCTGTAATAATGGGACTTTATTTTTATTTTTTTCCTAATTTTTCGAAGCGTGTTAGTATGTTATTTTTTTTATTTAGTTGTATTTTTTGTCATGTTTTTTGTAAAATTAAAGTAAAAGTGAATTATTTAGTTTAGATAGTAATTTTTGAAAAATTTGAAATTCGAAAGCCCACACAAAAGTTCTTTTTTAAAAATTGGGCCAAATATGAAGTTAAAAAAAGTCAAAAATAAAAAGCTAAAAACAAAGACCAAAATTTGACTCCGGTTCGACAAGTTGGAGTCGGAGTCGAAGCAAAGGATGCTCTTCTCGAAGTCGAAATCGAAGGTCGAATTCAACTTTTGACAAAGTCGAACTCAGAGTCGAAGGTAGGGCATATCTACTCCGACTTGGTCGGTGTTTAGCCTTAAGCCACCGCCACGTACAATCCTTTAACTTTTTTTTTTTAATTGTTTTTTTATTATTCTGTCCGAGAAATTTGAACAAATGTGATGTTTAAATTATATAATTTAATATAGTATCGTAGTTTTAATTAAAATCAATTATGTATCAAGAGTACTGTTTGAATGGAAAATACCCAGTTCGAATGGTAAATCTTTTTACTTTACATTCAAATTGGAAAACAAAATCATTCAAACAACGTGAGAAAAATCCAATCGGTTCGAATTGCAAAACCTAGAGTTCGAACGGACTTTCATTCGAACATTCGTTTTATATTGAAGCTGGCAGCAATTGTTCATATGAATTGTATTTGAACAACAATTTTTCTCTTCGAACAAACCCATTATGCTCGTTCGAACATGATCAAATCTATTTGGTCATTCAAATCAAGTTTATGTACCATTCAAACAGTTCAAGTTTGTTCAAACAGAATGATTTTCATTCGAATTGGTTTTTAGGATGAAAATGTTTCGTCTCACAATAAAATTCTCGTTCAAACCCCTATGAATGGTTTTGTCCAATTTCGTCTCTAAAAGTGTTTTTTGGGACAAAAATCGAATTTCGTCAAAAAAACTCTTTTCAGACGGGCTTTTTAAGACAACTTAGAGTCAAATTTTTTCAGTCTCAAAAAATTGTTTGAGACAAAAGTGGGGTTTTTTGGATGAAATGATACGACCCAAAAAACCAGTTCTCTTCATGTACTGGCTTCGAATATTTTCTCCGCAAATAGGTTTATACCATAGGAAAAAAAAAACTACTCGCCATGAATCTAATTTGCCGTAGGAAAAAAAAAAAACCCACAAAAAAAATATATATATAAAACCGTTTGATATGAATTAAAATTCACAACAAATGGTCCCGATACAAGGCAAAGAAAGAAGTATTTTTAGATTAAAAACTCAATGAATATCCTTCGTTATAAATAAATCTAGTAAACAAATATTATGATTGGGCTATTTACATCAATTCCCTAGTACCGCAACAAGATATTATCCTCTGGCAGTAGTTCATGATCTAGGCTATTTACATCAATTCCCTTCTACATGAGATGGGAGACTGACCCACAAGTCCTGCAACCATAAAGTTTCAC
>QEOT01002511.1:72924-168576 GCA_003123785.1 Pterocarya stenoptera | reverse complement strand
TTAATTAATTTAATACTAAGCGAATCGTATGATATTGTAATTAAATCCGTTCGATCGAAAGTACGTTGCTTATATGTTCAAACAACGTATATATATATATATATAAATTTAACCATTCAAAAAACTTTGCACCCTTCAAGCAGTTCAAATTAATCAACATTTGATGGTCAAGGTCATCTTTCGGTCATAAAATATTAGGGCAAAAACGTTTTCGTGATGAAAGAAAAGTTCTATTATATTGACTGGCGGCCTGTTGATCAATATGCAGTCTCGGTACCGTGAACTAATCTCTCAAAAATGTCTTTCACAAACTTTTTGAGATGAATCTGATATTTTGCTTGAAAAAACTTGTAAATTACTGCATGGAGGAAAGATCAGTTACAAGATATTCTAAGCATACACAATATTTATATATAACAAACTTATTTTCACATGACATGCTTGGGAAAGCAAGCCCATGCATTTGGAATTATTCGAGAGGTTACAAAATACCATGTTATAAATACCCATTACTAATCAAACTTATTTCACACACACACACTTGGAAAAGAAAAGAAAATACATAAATCAAAAGCATATATTATATATATGCCCAAGCCATATATATAGATATCTATAAATTCTAAAGGCAGTATTCAATCATGCCCATCCATGCATCCAAGTACGTATTATTAATTAGGTCGTCACAGCCTAATCAACGGAAATCTTGGCCGAAGAAACATAAGCCAGAAGCTCCTTGTCAACTTCAAATTTAGCCATGTCCTCCTCCTCCAAATTAATCCATGCTTCTATTCCATTCCCAGCTTTTGTGTCGAAGAAAGTAACTAGATTCTTGAACAACAACCTAGCTGATCCTATCCAGACAGGCTTCCCCCATCCAAAATCAACTTCATATGTAGGAAACCTACACAAGCTGGTGAAACTCAACGTAACCACCTCTCCTTTCCTCATTCGTTCCATGTCCAATTGAAAGGTGAAGTTGGCACCACCCTCTCGATGACTTTTAACATAATTTATGTCAACTTTCCTTATGGCATCTCTCACTGGAATAACCATTCCTTGAAAGCCATTAACATTGTCTCGAGATACTTCAGTAGCAGTGCCCAAGCTCATGTTCCCAAAATAATTTTCCGAAAGTGGTGGGTTCATCCTCGTGCGTAGATTTGCAATTTGAAACATGATGTAGGAGTTATTGGGGTTCGCTTCCGGTTGAGTGGCAGCCAAGAGGCGAGTGAATATGAAAGCTGATAAAGCCTCCACGCGAGTGGGGCTTGGGTACTTGATGCTCAAGCTGTCACTGCTGTATTCGGCCTTAATACGTGCTATAGCAGACGAGTCGAAGACAAATCTCTTTATGGAGATCTTGTCCTTTCCCGTCCCCCTACCTGGATTATAGGTAGGACCAGTTTCCGGCGGGAAGATCATTGCAGATTCGAACACTGGAGTAGCTATGTTGCTACCGCCACGGGCAATGGCAGCCCAACTAGTTAGGAACAAGAAGAATGAAGAAGCATCCATAACCTTGTGGGCGAAGGCCAGTCCGATAACAATCCCACCACAGTTGAAAACACTGACTTGGACGGCTATGGGTAGTTCATTAACATCGTCCAAGTCGTGAGGCAAGAATTTGGTTTGCTCAGATAGGGTTGGATCCTCAAGAAACTTTGAAAGAGTACAGTTGACCTTGGCTTCCACGTAGTGGACGCCCTCATCGTTGCATTCAATGTAAGAATTGTCCTTAACTCGCCCTGCTAGAGGGTAAAACAGTGCCAAAGCCTCGGACAAAGATTTCTTAATCCGATCTTGGCGATCTGCAAAACTGTTGATGAGATCACTATCGGCATCTCTCGGATAAAACAGAACATAAGGCATGAAAATTTGAGGTGTTATTTGATCTATGAAGGAGAGAGTGTAATGTCGGAGGTGGTGTGGGGTCAATGAAGATGGCCTGATAGTGTCGTGAGAGATAACTTCGACATCAACCTTCATTGTTTTCCTTGTGGCCGTAATGGCGCCAAAGCTACCAATTTTAATGGAGGTGGCTGCAAATAATAGCAAATGACATGGAAATTAAGCACAGCTTGGCCAGTATATTTATAGAGAGATTTTGCTGCTATTTCATCAGAGTATACGTAGGTGAGTGGTTGAGCGGCCCTCCGATTGGCTAGCATCGCTTGACATTAATCAAAATGATTGGTATTGTTTTTAAGTAGCATTTTAAAGTCCCAAAAACTTTTTTTATATGCTTATATCTTTCCCTTGAATCTCATGTGTTCGTGTTTTATAATAATATATATATTTGAGCATAATTCAACCGCACCCGATCTTTCGAATGTTGAAATGTAATCTTAGGATGTTTCTAAATCCGAGTAATCACATTCATAGATTTGGTGCTGGCCCGCTTTGAATGAATAGTACGGAATAAATCGAGCGGCACACGAAGATAATAGCATAGACAACATGCAATGGATTGAATCGTATGCTCCTATGTACATTGCGGACTAAATTAATGTTGTCCGACCCATCTCATTAATGCATTCGATCCACTCCATCTTCTAGAGCATGGCGTATTTATAACTTTTCAGTAAGGGGCCAACTCTAGCAATTAACTACATATATATTATGATCTTAAAGAAAGCTCAAGTGGTATTTGAACTATAATCCAAAACACTAGTCAATTTGAGATTTTTATATATAAAATCTTATAAGGCTTAGATTCACCAAACAAGTAGCCAATCATGTTGAATTTAATTCCCACCAATAATACCTTTATAACCTGTACAATCTATTTGGACTATTCATAGTACTCCAAATGTAGGACATTACACCATTATAAGAACCTAAAGGTATATTATATATATGTTTGGATGTTGTATTTTTTTGAAAAATGACAAAGTTTTAAATGAAATTCTTAGATATTGGTTTGTACGTACGGGGTTTTGTTAAAATAGTTTGACCTGATGAATATGTTTAGATGAAAAAAAAATTGATATTTTACTAGTTTAAAAATATTGTTGAGCCATTGGAAATAAAATAAAAAAAGAAAAAAAAAGTTCTTTGGGTTTTGTATGTTATGAAAATCAAGCTAATATGTTATGATGAAAGTCGAGATCAGATCACCTGGGCAGCTCTTCCACTATATATGTAATTTACGTACTTGCCTAATTGAAGAAGGGCCAAAAAAAATCATGTAGAATCTTAATTTCAAATGAAAATAAAAAAAGTCACAATTAGAGAAAATTGATTAAGAAATAACATAAAAAGTACTAAATTGATTTGAGATAATTGGCCATCTCTTTAGTTTATTTAAGATATGAGTTAGTTTACGTACAGTTCCCAAATGGGGATTGCGTGCCATGCAAGGCCATATAATTATATTTAAAAAAAAATAAAAATATAATAATATCATTTTTAAAATGATATTTTTTTCCCTTTTACGTCATTCATCAATGGGACTACACAACGTAGTCCCCCACTCAGGACTATAAATAGAATTTCTTTTAAGGTATTTCTCTTTTTTTTTTTCAAAACTCTACTTTTATTGAACTTTTCTTAGTTTAGCTCACATAAAGTCCTTTCCTTTCGTATTGAGTCATTGATTTATAAAATTGTCATTAATATGGAATTCCTTTTTCAGAAATATTGTATTATTCTTGAGTTTACTTAATTATGAAAAAAGTTTTTCTCTTGTCCACCTATTCTCGTTTCTAGGGTTGGTAGTTGGCACAGCCGAAGAAGAGAAAAACAAAGTGTGGTAAAGAAAAGAATTATCTGTCCACAATTGGTAGCAAACGTGATTATTACACATTTCTCTTATAATCACCTAAAACCAAGTCAAATCCCTTATTACAATGGTGATCAATATATAATAAGAAAATTATTGATCAAAAGGAAACAATCGGAAAAAGAGGAAACACATCAGAAAAACAGGAAGAAAATCAAATGGTTTGTTGACACAATAATCCCGCCATTGAAATGGTGCTCTTAACGGAATAATTGAGCTGATACTGTCGGTGCTTTGGTGGAGATCAGAACTTTCCACTAATTCACAAGATCTTCTAGAAAACAATTACATGCAGCTGCCACATTAGTTGGTGTTTGTTTCCTGCATCAATTCTCCCCCAATTAAAAGGAAACTTGTCTCTGAGTTATTGCCTACATAAAGTGTAACACCCGTGCCTAGCCCAAATCTGTTTTTTAAATATTTTTTAGCTTATGCGTATGAAAAGCTCAATTGATTGTTCGAGTATTTTTTTGGGAACAGACTATGGGCTTAAAATCTTTGTTTTGGTGGAATATAATTTTCCTATGGGTTTGATAATTAGATTAAAAATCTTTTTATGGGCCAAAATTTTTTTTAGACAAGTTGGATTATTTTTTTAAAGGTTGAGTCAATGTGCATAACTCAGGAAAAAAGCCCGAACCTTGTAAGCCATGAAATCCAATCCCGTTGGAACCAACCAACCTTCAAATATTTTTTTTACCCTCCACCACGCACAACTCTAGCACTCCCACGCATGTACATCTCCTTTTCCTCTAGGGTTTCCAACTTGTTTCTCATTTATCAACTTGTCTCGATTCCACACAAATTTTCTCATTTATCAACTTGTTTCTCCTAAACCAAAAACCCCATGCTACCAGGAATAGTATAGCTAGATCATCATCCCTACCACCCTCATGTATCTTAGTTGCCATATCCATAACTGACAATTCATTGCCCAACACTCCCACCATACGTAATAAACTATGCCAGTAAGGTCTAATCTGAGTGCAATAAAATACGGCATGAGGAAGGGTTTCAGTACCTATTTTGCAGAAGCAGCATACATCCTCTGTTGGCACATTCATTTTTTTCAAATTTGACAGATTTGGGAGCCCATCTTTACATGCCCTCCAAGCAAATACTTTAACCTTATGAGGTATCTTTTTCTTCCACAAGGCCCTCCACAAAGATTGCCCTCTACTAGCTGAAGAGCATTCCCCTGTACTTTCTTGCAACTGCCTTTTAATAAGTTTGTATGCACGTTTTACAGTGAAAGTACCACTCCTTTCCTGCGCCCATACCCACCTATCTGGTTGATCTCGAGGGGCTATTATGATTTTTAAAATATTAAAGACTACATTTGGATTGAAGAGGGCTCGAATCTTCTTTACATTCCACCATCTTGAACCAGCATTCCCTATATTATCAAAAAGACTGACCACTGTCTCCATATCCTCTTCTGACCTTATTGCACCAGCACCCCTTAAGAGTATTGGATGTCCTGGAACCCAACTTGCAGACCACAACTTAGCAGTTTTGCCATCACCAATCCTCCACCTACACCCTTTCCATAACCATTTCTTGGTTGTCCATATCCCTCGCCAGGTAAAGGAGGGGTTATGACCCAACCTAGAATAAAAAAAAAAAGTACTCTGTGGAGAGTACTTTGCCTTGTATATCCTATAGATTAGTGAGTTTTCTGCTTGTAGGATCCTCCAACTCTGCTTGGCAAGAAGAGCCATGCCAAAGGATTGCAAGTCCTTGAAACCCAACCCACCTTTAGCTTTTGGTACACACATTATTCCCCAACTAAGCCAATGTATTCTCATTTCATCCTTCTTTTGACCCCACCAAAACTTCACCATCAAAGATTCCAGTTCTTTACATAAGGTTCCAGGTAATAGGAAGCAGCTCATCGAGTAAGTTGGAATTGAGAGAGCAACAACCTTGATTAAAATTTCCTTGCCCCCTTGAGATAGAAGTTGGTCTTTCCAGCTTTGCAATTTACTCCAAACTTTATGCTTTATTTCAGAAAAAGCCCTTGTTTTTTATCAACCTACCATGGGAGGAAGGCCTAAGTACTTCTCAAATTGTTGAATCTCAGTAACCCCCCACACCTGCAGAATTTCCTCCTTTACTGCATCTGACATTATTTGAGAAAACCATAGTTGTTTTCTCTTTGTTTATCTTTTGACCTGAAGCCTTCTCATAGATATTTAGAATCCTTTGAACAATTCTATTTTCTTCAACATTTGCTCTGTAGAAAATTACACTGTCATCTGCAAACAGCAGATTGTTAACTTGAGGAGCCCTTCTACAAACTTTAATCCCCTTAAGCACTTGGTTTCTCTCAGCCTTCTGTAGTAAGGCAATCAGCCCTTCTGTGCATAATAAAAATAAATAAGGAGAAATGGGGTCTCCTTACCTCAAACCTCTACTAGGGACAATAGGTCCTTTTGGCTCACCATTTATCAGCACAGAAAACCTTACAGTAGTAACACACTTCATAACCATATCAACAAACTTCTTATCAAGCCCCAAAGCAACCATAATAGTTTCTAAGAAGCTCCACTCAACACTGTTGTAGGCTTTTTACTCATATCAAGTTTAAGTGACATATACCCTTGCTTACCTACTGTTTTGTGCTTTAAAAAATGAATGAGTTCATAGGCTACAAGGAAATTGTCAATAATAAGCCTACCTGGCACAAAGGCACTCTGTGACTCAGACGCAACCACAGACAGTATTTTCTTCAATCTATTAGCAATAACCTTTTAGATCAGCTTATACACCACATTACATAAGCTGATTGGTCTAAAGTCAGCCACATTTTCAATGACTTTCTTCTTTGGAATCAAAGCAATAAATGTGTGGTTCAAGACAGAAGGAAAATCACCAGTTTGTAAGGCTTTTAAGACTGTTGTTGCCACTGCTTTTCCAACTACGTGCCAATATTTCTAAAAGAAAATTGTTGCCATTCCATCTGGACCCGAAGCCTTTGAGGGGTTCATCTCTTTCAATGCATCAATAACCTCCTTTTCAATATAGGGCCTAGTCAAATCTT
Organism: Pterocarya stenoptera; assembly: GCA_003123785.1. Taxonomy (NCBI): domain Eukaryota; kingdom Viridiplantae; phylum Streptophyta; class Magnoliopsida; order Fagales; family Juglandaceae; genus Pterocarya; species Pterocarya stenoptera. Next base: position 161,749 of record QEOT01002511.1, on the reverse strand, counting down.
CATTCATCAAATTTGTCACCCTTCCATCTAAACATTCCAAGAAATCTGTTTGACCCCTCTCCTCAGTAACTGAGAACAAATTCTGAAAATACTCCAAAATGATCCTGTATTTTTTCTCCCCTTCCTACCATTCACCATTAGCATCTTTTAATCTCTTAATGCCATTTCTCCTTCTTCTATGAGAAGCTTTTGTGTGGAAGTATTTAGAATTCTGGTCCCCCTCGTTTAACCATAATGCTTTTGAACATTGTCTCCACACGATCTCCTCCCTTTCCAACCAGGTCTGAACATCGGCTCTTGCTAATAAGTGTGCCTTTCTATCACCATGGGTGGAGCCAGTCTCTTGTAAGTATTGAAGTTTTTGCTTAGATTGTTTTAACTAATACTATACCTTGCCAAAAGTTACATGATTCCACATTTCCAATTTCTGGCTACAATTAGAAATCATAGCCATCACCTATTCCATATCACTCCCATCAGCATCATTCCTCCATGAATTTTCAATAATCCTTTCACACTCTGTTTCCCCTACCCACATGGCTTCGAATCGAAACAATCTCTGTCTTGGTCTTGTGAGTGCTCCTCCTTTTAGCTCTAACCAAATAAGGAGGTGATCAGAGTAGGCCACAGAACCATGAGTGACAATAGCTTGTGGGAAACAGGTCCTCCAATGAGTGTTTGCCAGAAAATGATCTAGTCTTTCATTGATACATTGCACCCCCACTCTTCCATTACACCAAGTGTATTGTGGCCCTTTAAAGCCTAAGTCTCTTAAGGCACATTGATTAATCATATCCCTAAACTCCCCCATCTATTTTTCAGGCCTTTTCCTGCCACCCCATTTTTCATTGAGACTAACTAATTCGTTAAAATCACCAAAAACTACCCATGGCTCCTCTCTTCTGTATAAAGATTTAATCAAATCCCAAACAACATGCCTATACTTTGTATCCAGGATGCCCATATACACCAATGATAAACCAACACTCATCACAATTTCTATGAGACCCATCAATACGATTCCTAGAGTAACTCAGAATTGTAAGCTTAATATCTTTTTTCCACAATAATACAATTTCACCACTTCTCCCTTCATAATCAACAGCTAAACAATTAATAAAGCCAAGTTTTAACTTACATTTCTCCATAGCACGAGCTTTCAGTCTGGTTTCTTGTAAGAAAACTACATCGGGCCCTTCTTTCGTGACTAAGTCTTAAAGAGATTGAATGCCACATGGGTTCCCAAGCCCTTGGGCATTCCAGCTGAGGAGTTTCATGGCTCCCGGCGGGCCTGAATGTCAGCCATCGTCGATATGTTCTCTTTTTCCTCCCTTCAATCTTCATCCACCCTCCCATGTGACTAGTTCTTTTTCGCAACTCTTTTCTCTTCTCCTTCTATCCTGCCAAGCTCTTTTTTTTTTTTTTTTTTTTTTGCCGTTACTTTCTGAATCAAAGCAGCATTCTGGGTCAAAGCTGGGTTGCTAAAATGGGACAGTCGTTTCCACTTACGGGCTTCTTTTTCATTGGGCTTTTGCACACTTTGTGTTACTAGACTCTCCACCACAATCCCTGGGCTCTTCCCCACATCTACAGCCCATTTATTTTTCAGCAATGACAGCTCATCTCTCTGCATCGATCCCTCACCTTTTTGCCTGAATTTTGTAACTAGCACTTTTTCTATGCTTTTGTGCCCACGTTCCATGCATTCTTTTACCTCCTCATCCGTCTGCATTCCATTGGTCCCCCCTCCTCTGCAAGAATATTCCCCATGGTTTTGGACCCCTCCATGTCATCATCTCCTTCCTCTTGCGTTGATTGTACCAGCGTATCTGTCGTACCACCCTTTTCATCCTTATTTGTAACAGTCCCCAGATTAGCCACCGGAGCTACCTCCCTTTTGGCAAAAGCTTTCCATCGACATTCCCCACCTCCAGGTACATAGCCATCTACTCTCATCCATATGCCATAGGGGAACTCGTGTTTCTCATCTTTGCCCTAAGCTAACCCCCCAACTCACATTCCTTGTGCCCATGGCCCAACCGGCCATAGCAATAGCAGAAGTTTGGAAGACACTCATATGAGAATCGAATCCATTCTTTTGTCCCCAAACCAAAATTTATCATCTTCCCCCTGAGCAGAGGCTTTGTTATATCCACATTTACTCTTACTAGCATAAAATCTCCCCATACCATTTCCCCCGTCACAAAGTCCACTTCCACGACCTCCCCAATCCTGCTTCCTATCAGCTCACCAATATACTCATTCCTTGCTCCAAGAGGTAACCCACGCAAGCGAACCCAAAACAGGGCCTTTATATGTTGTATCTGGTGGACTGGTTGAAGTCCTTCCACCTTTTTCAGTAGTAGCAGGTGTTTGTCAAAATACCAAGGACCATCACGGACCACTCGCTCCTTATCTTTGATATCACCACATTCAACGAGACTCAACGTAGTTGTCAAATCCCGAAACCTAACATTCTTCATCGGCCTCCAAATCCTCCTTATCGTCTATTTAAAAGCTTCTCTATTGTAATGTCGCGCTGTTAATACTTGTATAATCAAGCATAACTCTCCACCATTGAAAACATCTTCCAGCTTATGAGTCTCCACTTGAATCTCCTCTTGTTCCTGATTAGTAAGAGCCAATCGTTTATATAGTTCCTCCAGATTCTCCTCCATTGTGAGAATTAGAGTCCATCAGCATAGAAAATAAGGGTTCAGACCACCTGTACATGCCAGGAGAGAAAAAACCTCTACTCGGGTCAGAGACCTAGAGAGGAAAGCTTAATAAAAATAGAGACAAGATCCTCCTAGTTTCCTTTTTTGGGAAGAATTCCAACTGAATTTCCAGAGTAAGAGCTTGAGATGAGCTTGGAGTCTAAGTTTCTAAAGTTTTTTACAAGGGGTTGCAAAGTGAACGAAATTTGGGAGAGGTGTTGTTTGAGTAGTGATAAGTTTATAAGTGGACTCGATGGTGAACATACTAGTTGGAGATAGGGACCAAATGATCAGGTTATCCTATTAGGGGAGATGTGTATTGAGAATTGTATTTGCAATGTGGGGTTCATAGAAGGAGATCAAGAGTTTATTTCTATCACGTTGCTTGTGGTTGCTTTGTATGAAAGTAGTGATGAGAATGGGGGTGTTAAAGGTTGCTAGGGATTTATGAAGTTTTGTGGGCAATCCATTTATTGGAGAATACTTTGATAGATGGACCATTTTTAATGAAGAAATAGATATCTTGGGAGATGATTGGTTTTGTTTTGGTTAAACCTTTTCCAAAACCAAGAATCAATTGGTCTAATTACACTGTATTCTAAGCAGTCATTTCCCTTATATTTGGCATTGGTATTGGTAGCCCATAATTTGTTGCTGCCCGTAGTGAGTTGTCAACTGAGTTTTGTAAGGAGAGAAAGAATCAACTCATGCATTTTCCTAATGCCTAGACCTCCAAGCTGGGGTTTTGGATAACAGTCCCAATATTTCAAAAAGAGATGCTTTTAATTTTCAAGTTTTATAAAGCCCCATCAGAATCCCATGAACATGATGGTGTCTAAATCATTGCAAATGCTTTTTGAAAGGAGTAAAAAAGAGGAGAGGATAGTTGAATCTACATACATAGGTAATGAAAGTGGTTCTTGCTGCTTGGGAAAGAAGTTTAGCTTGCCATCTTTCAAGTTTAGAGGTGATACAATTTTTTATGGCTTTGAAAGCTTCACTTTTATCCTTTGGAAGGATAAGGGGTAGGCCAAGATGCTTAGTTTTGATGCCGAGAGGAGTATTTTTGCTGATTAAAGCAAGACATACAATTCGATATCTGAATCGGCTGATGGTGCTATTGATGCTTTGGCCAGACCAAGTCATGTAAGTTTGAAGGTTGGATTGGATGATCATGTGGGCTTCTTGAAGGTTTTATTTTTTATTTTTTATGCTTCCTTCCTTTCCTTTTCTGTGACGAATTTATTGAAAGAGTTCATGAGCAAGTATGGAGTTTCCTTTGATCATTATTCTAGGTACAAAAGCAGCTTGCAAATGAGAGATTATTTTATGAAGCACCAGTTAATTTAGTCAACCAGCAAGGATTTTTTAAATGATCTTGGAAGTAATGGCTAGAGTTTCATTGTAACACCCGGACCTTTGGATTTTTATTTTTATTTCTTTTTTTATTTTATTTTATTTTTCTTTTTCTTTCTCTTCTATTTCTTTTCCCTCCTGCCTCCCCTACCCCGCGACGTCGTTTGAGGTGAGCTTCATCTTGCCGCTTGCATTTTATCTTCTCGACGGTTTTTCAATTTCAGTTTCTGCTCTCCCGAAGTTTACTCCACCCCGGCTTCTAAAACCTCCACATCTCTATGGTTTCTCTTCTACTCCTTATCCTCATATCACAACTCCCCTCTATAGAACATGCTCTCTCCCTCTGATAGCCATCGTGAAACGTCAACATTCTTCTCACCGCTGCCATCTTGCACTAATGCTGCACAGACACCCGAAAACCACCATGCATCACTGAGTATAAGCCGCTGTGATACTCAACTTGCACGACCCGAACCACCATGCTCAAACACTGCCCAGCCCTTGCCAATCTCGAGCAACGAGACGAGACCTCCCTCGCAGGACATAAACCTTTCCACTGCCCAACTCCATGCTCGTGTCCCTCCGTTGGCAACCAAAACATTTTGCTTGGCCACCATATGCAACTATGTTTTACTTCTTAAAAATAGAGCATCATTGGAGGTCATCGTGGGCTTCAAATCGGCCACCTTACACCGCCAGCCTCCTCCACGCCATCGCCACCATACTACACTACCGCTGCCTCTAGTTACTGTCCTCCTTCTCGGTAACATTTTTCCCTCACGCCATGGTGCTCTCTCTCTTTCTCACCACCGTCGATCCCTGCCCAGCCCGTCGCGCCTTGCCCCTCCTCGCATATCTCGATTTTATTTGTAAGTCCACACCGCTGCACTTCAATTCATTTATTTTTCATATTTGCTATCTTAGAGAAAAAAATATAGATATTTATATTCATGGGTAATTCTGCAACCTAATAGAATAGGAGTTATTACCATTATGCACTTTGATCATGTTTTCAAATGATAAATTATTACAAAAACTATTGCATAGCTGGTCTACTAAATAAATAAAATTACATTATTACCTTAGAGTTACAAATTGCATTATTGTGTTTTAAACTTTTAATATGTATTTATAAACTCTAAGTTTTCCATGTTTACAGAAAAATATTTTGGTAAGTTAAAATTATTTTAAGTAAAGTTTTTCTTTCAAAAGTAAGTGATAATGTTGTAATTTTATTATGTTCTAGTTTATTAAATAACTTTAAAAGGATTTTGGTATAATTATGTTATGTAGTATTAAATCTAATAGTTTGTTTCTCAATAGTAAATAAGTTAGAATTTAATATCTTAGTTGAAGAGAGCAAGTGGATATTGGTGAATTTTGGAAAATGATGGCATGTTAGTGTTATGAGAATTTTAGGTCTCGAGGTATTAAAATAGGTATTTCAGGTGTAATTTCGAAGTAATTTTTCAAGTTGGAGATTTATTCAAGTTACATGAATTTTTCTATAGGTGACAATTGATATTCCTTTGGCACTATTGTGAAGATTTTCTGAAAAACTAAAAAGTCCGTGTAAGCGGGGATCCTATGCTAGATTTGCATAAAAAGAAATGAACTGAGGTTGGTTTATAAAAAATGTGCATGTCGTTTTAAAAAGAAAAGGTGAAAAACAACATCAGTATATGTTTTGCATTCACTCATGAGATATGTATGAAAGAGAAAATAAATGCTTTTGACATGAATAGTGTAGACATGAGCAATATTTGACATGTTTCTGAAATGTGTAAAGAACGAAATTGAAAATTGAGATTTTTGTGCAAAGGATATGAAAACGATTTGGACCTATTTTTTATCAAATGCAAATGATATGAATATGTTCAACATGTGGTTTGATATGATATGGACATGAAAAACCTTTGGCATACTTATCTGTTTTGATTCTGATTCTGAATATGGTTCTGATATGATGATACTTGTTCACGTGATATGGTTGGTACCACCATGATATGATATGATATGAGTGCAACCTCTTTGGAAACAAAGTGGTCTTTTATGTGTTCTTTCCTATGTGCACACTTGGGACTCCGAGATTGAAAAATGAAAAGTTTCACAATATGATACTGTTTGGTTTGGCCACCGGGGATAGCACAACCCTACCACGGGGGTTAAACATGGTATATGATATGATATGATACAATATGATATGATATGATAAGATGAAGATGTTCAGTTATGTTATGCCAAATCGTTTTTTAATATGAAACGAATTTTTGAATATGAGCAGTTGGTTTTTAAATATGAAAATAGTTTTTGAATATGAAAAGTGTCTTTAAATATGAATAGTTGGGTTTTGAGTATGAAAAGATTGAAAAAACACTCTGATTTTCTGATAACACATTTATGAGATCTACATATGAAAATGAAATATTTTGTTTCTGCATATTGAACTCTCTGAAAAGGCTTATGTTTACATACTAATATATGTTCTCTGCTTACTGAGTTGTTGATAACTTATCATTTATCTCCATAATATTTTTCAGATAATTTTGATGGTTCAACTGGGGATCAAGACTAAAAATGGTGTATAAGGCTACATGAGCATAGTGGAATAAGTACAAGGAGGGTACTTTGGTTATCTGAGCATTTATATTCAATAGTTTTGTTTTGTTTTCTCGATTGGGTATTTTGAAAGGTTGAGGTTTATTTTAAGACTTAGTGGCGTTTATAGTTATTTATTTTGTGAGTAGGAGTTTTAAACATTGAGATTCATGTGTAATTGAGAAGTTAGAGTTTATATCTAAACTGTGATTTTTGATTTTTGAGTGACAAGTAATAACTCTTCAACCCATCCGGGACCAGGGCGTTACATTCATTTTTGGGAATAGGTGCTATTGACTATGATTAATCTCACGGTGTAAATGACCAGTTTAAAATAAAGCATCCTTAATCTCAGATGCTTCTGGGATGGTGTAGAAAAAATTATAATTAGCTATTGACTCCATAACAAGAGACACATAGGATTTTCTTTTTATCTTTCTCTTAGGAGATCGAACTGAAAAAGTAACTTGTTTGCATCCATTTCTTCAATATATATATATATATATATATATATGCATGCAGGTTCTCTGGAAAGCGCCAAGAGGAATATCGATCGGATATTGCTATTGTAGATGGTTGTTTTTGGGAGATCGATTATTTTGCCAACAAGAGTCTAATTCATGAAAGCTTGTAAAGCTTTTAATTCTTTTTCAGTTTCTAAGGGATATCTACCCAAGAGAGGGATTTTGTGTTTTTTCAGTGGTAAGTCAATATGATTGGTTTGTATCATTAATATTAGACAACGGGAGTAAAAGATGGTGATCAGATTGACGAGGAAAGAAAGAAAGGTGAGGAAGAGGGAGATTAATGGTGGAGGAGGATAAGAATTAGAGACATGGCGTCTAGGGAAGACTAATTACGTACAGAGAATTAGGAGACTAGTTAAGACCATACAATGGAGAGGAATCATATTACTTGCCAACATCTTGCTCCCACTTACTAATTGTTATCTCAAGTACCATTAAATTATAAATTATGTCCCACCTTTCAAATAGCACGGGACTTAGAGCACGCACCAACTGTATACCGTACATAAACGGGGCACAGTTATAAAGAGAAATAAGTACATGGATTTTCAGCATATACGTAAGTCGTAGACGTACCATACAACTTTTGCTATATTCTTTAGTTTTCTAACCTAAGTACTGATCTATATACGTAGCTGACATGGTAGATCAATTTAATTCATAAAAAAAAGTTATAAAATCAAATTGTCTTAAAAATATTAGAACATTCATGTAATGCCAGCATATTAGTGGGCCGGGAGTCATGTCCTCCACCTGTCTAATATCCTTAGCAAGTCACCTCTTATAATTATAAATATATAAGATTTAAATGTGACTGACAAGTTTTGGAAATTAATATTCTATTATATATTAAACCTTGCTGTTGGGGAATACTACATGCAAACAAGGAGAAAGAGTCAAGATGTCTTATTTGAAGAGATTTGACGTGGCAGCCTGGTTACATGAATTAAGATATTTATTTAATACAATGATATGGGTGATAGATAAAAACAATATTTAATATGATTATGAGCATTTGAATCATTAATCGGTGCTATGTACGTGCCAAATGTTGCATGATCACCTTGATGGAAGATGTTAACATGAGTATTATAAATACGAGCCTATAACTCGCGCAATGTGTAGATTGTTGTGTACGAGGGAGATAGATTTAGAGAGAGACCGGGTTTTATAGTGAAGAAATTCGAAACGGTTTATAGGGAGATTAATTTGACGAAACAATATAAAAGTTGAAATAGTACCTTTGGGTAGAAACTTGAGTCGGTTTATATCTTTTTATGTTAGAAAAGAAATGAAAATTAGAAATTATAACAGTTCATAATGAAATATTGCTTTTGAAATAATTACCGCTCCATAAACATAACACTTTAAGTTTAATGAGTAGAATGCCTACTTTTATGGGTAGAATACCACATCGGAGTCATATGACTCTGCTTAAAATACAAAAAAGTATAAATATTGAATTAGTACTTTTGGGTGGAATATTGAATCGATTTATATCTTTATATGTAAGAAAAGAAATAAAACTTAAAAGTTACAATAGTTCATAATAAAATATTGCTTTTAAAAAGTTTACCTCTTCATAAACATAACACTTCAAATTTAATTGATAGAATGTTTACTTTTATGGGTAGAATGCCACGACAGAATTATATGACTTCGCTTTTTATATTTAGTACTAGATTAGAAGAGTTTTTCTATTTACAAGTCTGTAAGGAGAATACACCTTTGTAAGAAATTTGATTTTAGAATTTCTATTACAAATCAAATCATGCTAGCCAATTATATATATATATATATATATAGAGAGAGAGAGAGAGAGAGAGAGAGAGAGAGAGAGGGTGTACGTCCTCCACGTCGGTTTGCAAATATAATTTTTCTAAATAGAATTGAAAGGATCCCCAACCTAAAATAATTAAAAGTGATCTTTAAACTCCATCTACAAGGGTGATGAAGAACTCTTCCAAAAAAAAAAAAAAAGGGTGATGAAGAAGAATAAGCTAGCTAGGAAATTATTTTAAGATACCGGCCGGTGAGGTTTTTCATATTATATTATATATACTTGAAATCTAGGGTAACACTTCCAAAACAAATATATATATATATATATAAATATATCTAAAGGTACTTTCACTATGCATTAATAAATGAAATTCCAAGTTTCTTTCAAATACTAATTTTCAGTCGGACGAACTTACACCCGAGGGATTTGCAATTATATTATAACTAAAAGTAGCGCCCATTATTAAACAAACTTATTTTGCACTTGCTTCATAAAAAATAAAAATAAAAAAAAAATCGAAACCATGCTTGAAAGGTACTCGAAAGACATATTTGCACAGTCCACCTAGAACAATATTATCAGTCCATTAGGACTTCATTCCACAGAAACCTTGGTCGTCGACGAAACATGTGATAGGAGCTCCTTGTCAACTTCAAATTTAGCCATGTCCTCCACATCCAAGTTAATCCATACCTCTATTCCATCCCCTGATTTTGTGTCGAAGAAAGTAATCAGATTCTTGTGCAGCAATCTAGCTGAACCTATCCAAACTGGCTTTCCCCACCCGAAATCCACATCATAAATAGGAAACCTGCACAAGCTAGTGAAGGCCAAGCAAGCCACCTCTCCTCTCCTGAATCTTTCTGAGTTTTGCGTTATGAAATTCCGGTAGGCACCACTCTCTCGAAAACTTTTCACATAATTCATGTCTATTTTCTTTATGGCATCTCTCATTGGAATAACAATGCCGTGAAAGCCATCCTTAGTGTTCTTGGAGATTACCGAACCTGTTGGCATGCTCATGTTCCCAAAATCAATTTCTGAAAGGGGCGGCTCCAGCTTCGTTCGCAAATTTGCTACGTGAATCAAACTGAATGTCTTATTGGGGTTTGCTTCTTGTTGAGTGGCAGCGAGGAAGCGGTTGAATATGAAAGCAGATAAGGCTTCGACACGAGTGGGACGTGGGTATTGGATGCTCGTGTTGTCAGTGCTGTATTTGCTCCTGAGAGCTGCTATAGCAGCAGAATGGAAGATAAATCTTTTTATCGCAATCTTGTTCTTTCCAGTTCCCTTACTTGCGCTATAGCTTGGAAAAGTTTCTGGGGGGAATATCGTCACAGATTCGAATCGTGGAACTGCTATGTTACTGCTACCACGAGCAATAGCAGCCCAGTTGTTGATGAACAAGAAGAATGAGGAAGCATCTGAAATCTTGTGGGCGAAGACCAGACCAATAACGATCCCACCACAAGTGAAAGATGTGACTTGGAGGGCAAGGGCTAGCTCATTGTCATCGTCAAGTTCATATGGCAGGAACTTGTTTTGCTCAGCAGGGTTTGGATCCTCCAAAAATTCGGAAAGATTGCAGTTGGCCTTGGCTTCCACGTAGTGGACACCCTCATCATTGCATTCAACATGAGAATTGTACTTGACTCGTCCTGCTAGCGGGTAAAACAGTACCAACGCCTCGGACAAAGATTTCTTAATCCGATCTTGGCGCTCTACGCAGCTAAGATCGGTATCGACATCTCTTGAGTAAAAGAGAATAAGAGGCATGAAAATTTGAGGTGTAATTTGATCGATGAAGGAGAGAGAGTAATGGCGAAGGTGGTGTGGGGTCGGTGAAGAGGGTTTGATGGTGTCCCGAGAGATAATTTCCACATCAAGCCTCATGGTTTTCCTAGTGAATAATGGCAAAGCTATAGATATCAAGAGAGCCTTTGCTAGGAAGTAAGGCTGAAAATAATGGCTGTTTGCATGCAAATCGTGATGGTAAACACCACCTTGGCCAGCACAGCTATATAGAGGTAGTGCTGAGAAACATTCAGCGATTAATTTGGCTCCGACTTTGTTTATTAGTCTATACGTAGGGGAGTGGGTAAGCACTCCTCCTATTGGCGAGTTGGCTAGAATAGTTCACAATTGGGGATTAGAAAATTGCATTCAAACTTATCAGTTATGTTTTGAAGATACACGCTCGATTCAGTATAATATATATTTTAATGCAAATTACTTAAACATGTCGTGTACAAGTCCCCAACGCATCACTTTAATTATTTTGTTGTAGTCATTATGATCATTATTTCCCAGAGTGAAAATATCCTGATCAGTATCGATACGGTACATGCATTGGCTGGAAGTATATATCTTGAATCGCAAGAAATTAGGGAGAAGCACAGTAGCATGCTACAAAGTCAACCTGAACAGGGGTAGGTAAGGCCATTTATATATTCAGACTTGACTATAAATACATATAATTATATAAATGTATATATTTATATGAACCTCGCGATGATCAGAAGGTAAAAGTAGTGGGTCCGGCGGCATGCGCAAATTAAGTTCACCTGCAACTTGCTTATATTTCAGGTAGCTAGCCTTAGGCCGTTTGGATGTTGATTGAGATGCATTTAATTGTTTATAAATAATAATGAAATAAATATGTAGAGTCAACTTAAAATAAGATTAGATCTATTTATAAAAAATTAAAAAATATTGTAAGTCTCGAATATAAATAGATATTGAGTTGAAAAAAGTTATAAATTCTAAATATAAATAAATTTTGAATTGAGATGAGATTAGTGATTTGAAAATTGAATATTTATGTTAAATTTAACTTAAAATTAAACTGAACTTAAACCCAATTCAATTCAAATTCCAAACAAGACCTTAGTCAATAGACTGGCATGATGCCGATCCCTAGCATTGGAAGCAGGCCATAAATTAGATTTAGGTCTTCATGCAATGGTACGAATATAAATAGTTTCTGCAAATGAATTCATGCTGGAAATCATGAAACTATATACATATATATATACATATACATATATATATACATATACAAGCTGTTATGGTACTTATAGAACGTGCATGCTCATGATCAAGGGCCTTCACAGACACAGCTTCATTCATAGCTGTATTCAGTTATACATAGATGATCTTTAATTTGCGCGCGAGACTGCATGCATGCAACCCAGCTTATGCTTCTCCACGATCGAGGCTACGTGCTGATTGAGAAGACTCTGAAGTCACTGCCTACATAAACTGATCTGAGTATTTGTTTGGAAATATAATTGTTTTTAGATTATTTTATTATTATTTATAAATAATTATTTTTTACTTACAAATTATTTATTATCATTTTATTATTATTTATAAATTATTTTAATAAATAATATGAGATACTGTTTGAATTTTGGGCTTATTTGAATATATAGTAAAATGAGATATGATGTAAATTTTATATGGAAGTTGAAAATTGAATAAAATATTATTTATATTTTGAGATTTGAAAAAATTAAATTATTTATTATATTTTAAATAAAAATTTAAAAAATAATAATGATGAGATGAAATAAAACAATAATCCAAATATATATCATTACATTCAACGTAAATCTCCTTCAAACTAAAAAGTCAACTTGGCGATTTCATTTCTTCAAAGAAAAGTAGATCGGGAAGTCGACAGAACATATCCATGACTTTGATCTCCCTAACCGTATAAATCTGTATTTAATATTCCGCTGTAGGTTCTGATCAGCTAGCTAGGATGGTACGGCGTATCTTCAACCGAGCCAGGATTAATATTGGTTGCATCATGCATGGAAAGAAAGCGGGAAAAAATAAAGTAAGAAATAATCAACGAAAGGACGTTAGCCAGAAAGATCAATTAATTGCATGTTTTTCCATCGTCCGTTCTCTTAATTTCAAACCTCTATGTTTTTCCTTTGCTATTTTATATACTTTGATGTGGTGTACGCGGTATTGTAATTAGAAGCTAATTTTAAAAGACGAAAACACCGGCTGGCCTCTTGCGTACGTAAGAGTATTTATAAAGAGTGAAAGTTTGAAATTTGACAAATGATCATCCCGGAAATCTATCTCATCAATTTGCTTAAATAATGTGTACATCTACAACCAAACAAACTTGCATAAAAAATAGGATTAATCGAAATAAATTAATGTGAGATATAGATCTCAGGTGTGTACATTTTACGCAATCTTCTTAAGATCGAAAATTTGAAACCTTTTGTTAAAAAGTATTTTTTGTTATGAATCATTTTTTTTTCAATAAATCTGTACGTAGAGCCTAAGCCGATATAAATCATTCTCTAGAAATAGTTGACTTTGGCAGAGCTTTATTGCAAACTCGCTCGTGCAAGGATAAAAGAAGTTCAAGCAAATTCGGTATAAGAAAATTGTTTATTTCTTGTAAAAATGATTATTTTCTACGAAAATGAATATGTTTTTTTTTTTCCAAATGATCATTCTCACCGCAAATAATTTGTATCAAATGCTCTTTTCTATTTGTAGTGAAATTCACTGGAAGCCTAGCCAGTTGACCCAAAATCGTGCGAATACCATGTACGTAGCTGATGAAATAGTCGCAATCCTACTAAAGCCAAGATCATGCATGCGAGGCTCGAGTGAATTGCTCATCTCGTACCTAGCTCCTTGCACGAGCAAGTCTCGTGCGACACTTCTGATGTAATTTCCACCTCGCAATTTTGTACTAGCTAGCTAGGAACCATCAAACAACATTAAGATTGATCTCTCGTACCAACTTCATCAACCCAAATTTCTCCACAAACACCTACGTTAGCTATCTGATCTACACCATCCTTACAGATTGGTGAGAATCCACCCTCAAATAATTTGATCATGATCATCTTGGTATCGAACTAGATTCTTAACATTGAATATATTGGCCGTACTCTTGACATGACAAGGTTTAGAAACCTCAGCTGTCGATAACTTATTTTACTCATCATCCAAAAGAACCATATCAGTTGTCATTACCATCAACAAAAAGTAGTGCACACTCATGTATAAAATTAAATTAAAGTCACAGTCTTGTTATAATTATAGGTTAATAGAAATAAATAAACTATACTAACATTAATAGCTTTGTGGAACTTGTATGTACTATTTAACCATTATATATCCAGTTCAATACATGATCATATATATATACCAACATATTATAAGCTATGATTGATTTTCCTTAGTTTTCAGAAATTTTCTTTAAAAAGGTCTCCATAGGTTTCTAATTATTTTAGCATTTAACTCCCTCAGCCTATCTTTTGTCAATTCACTAAAGATATGGTTGCCAAATGGCAACCAATTACCATAATTTGACTCGGAAGCTGGTAAGAAATTATATATTCTTTTTGCAAGCCAACTAGCTAGGACACCATGCATTGCCAACACAGGCCAACAATCCTTTTGGAGACAAAATAGAAGCAACATAGAAACCAGATTATAATTAAATACAAAATCATAAATTCATGCCAAGGTTTTTAGATGACACATCATACCAAAACAGAGTATTAAATAGGTTTAGATCATTTCACATATTCAAAATAATGAAATCAAACCATCGTCATTTAATCAAAGCAAAACTTTTTAGATCTCATATTCAATATTTTCCACTTTTCAGAAACAAAACGTTAAAATACGCTCATGTCTACATTAGTCATGACAGAAATACTTCATTCTTATACAGATTTTATGAGTATGCAGACCGCATATATGACGTTGTTTGCAGGTTTTTTATTTTTTTTCAAAACAAACATGCATATTTTCAAAATCAACCCAAGTCATTTTCTTTTATGCAAAGTCTAGTATAAGAACATTGCTTACCTCAACTTTTGCAGCGTGCTATCTTAGTCTTGAGTTCGACCTCTAAATATTTCACTACCTAAATCAGAAAAATATATATATATATTCATTGAGTTTTAATAATTGAAACTCATCACAGTTAACCCTATCAACTATTTTCGTATAAGAACAAGTCAACCAAAAGTAGTCATGTAACTCAACTCCCGCAACCATACTTACATCAAGTGAATATTCATACTTTCTAGTTAATCTACTTACTCCCAAAGTCAAATACTCAAGAACAAGTGTACTAACCTAATCAAATAACTCAATAGCCACTTATCAGTTCCCAAAAGCAACTTATCAATCCATCTTAACAAGAGTCAAACTCAAACTATCAGCATGTATAAACCCCTAACACAGCCCACATATAACTCACAATAACCCACCATTACCTCTGGACAGCCACATAACTCCATATTGCCACAACCCGAACGATCTCATAATGACACAAACGGTCATCATGAACTCCACCCCAATTAGCAACAAACAACCTGAACCTTCACATCTCAATTCAACAGCAACCACATTAATCCATCCAGTGACTCAATTAGCCTTAATCTCAACCAAATGCAAACACCAACAACACTACCACAAATCAACACCTTAATTTCACATCATTCAAAATTTACGAATCTACCATCATAGTAGTACATTGCAAAGAGGAGAGAAATTACGATACATAATTTCATGAGATGATATGTGGGGTTAGGGAGTGACACCCGCTGCCTAGAGATGAGATTACTTCTCTACTATCATTGACAAAAAGAAAATTGATTTCATTTAGTGGAGAAACTGCATTGTAGCATGGCTAACTTGAATTCTCCTAAGAGAGGGAGTTACCATGGCAACAAGAATCAAGGAGATTCACACTATCTGACCAGAATGTGGCAACCAATATCCAACGAGAGTAGTGTTGAACCGTTATATAGTGGAGGAAGTATACACATAAAATAAGATAAATAAAATATAAAATAATAAAATAAAATAACAATAATAATAACACATTTGTAACACCTCGGGCTAATAGATGAACACCAAGAGAATGAGAGATTCAAAATTAAAGAAGGAGAGAAGGCTAGATTTCACACCGAGGAGGGACAAATGGGGTGAAATAGAACAAAGGGTATGTGAGAGTCTATGTGTGTGTGAGAGAGAGTGAAAATAGAGAATGCTTGAAGGTTCAAGTATGCACTTTAGAGTTTGAACCTTAGAGAGGGAAGGAGGGAGAGAGAGAGAGAGAAAGAGAGAGAGAGAGATTTGAAACTTAAAGAGAAAAAGTGAATGAAAAGTGGGCTTACCAGCGTGGAGGGCATCTGACAACGATGATGACTGTGGTGTGTGGCACTGCTCGATGGGGAGGGACAATCAGCGTTGATGAGGCCCACCTTTGACGGCGTCTTGATGGTGATGATGCACGCCAGGGAGGAGGGGTGAAGATGGTCTGCGAGTGGGAGATTTGTGAGGATGGGATATGTAAGGGGATTGCCCCCCACTTCACAAGCACACTGGGCTTCAACCCGATACTTGGCCCAGGGTCCAAACTTGTTCATGAAGTAAGTCGCTTATAAGGAAAAGTAAACAATGCTGGCAGATGGGACGGATAGGCTTGGTATTGCTCAACCACACTCCACTCATGGAGACTTGTACAGGGCAGAACGGGAAAGATGGAGAACCTTTGATCTTCTAAACTGGGGACATTGACGGAGCACCAAAGGTAAAGCAAATCGGAGAACCATGCCACATTAATGGTACCACTACCCGAGCTACACGTCACATTAATGACACCATTGCAGAGCCATGCTACATTAAAAGACTCTAACAAAAAGAATAGTACAAAATACATGGACTCCATAGGGGAAGACATGATTTGTCCTCCCCCAGACTCCCGATATAAATAGCTACTTCTAAGTACGAGAAAGGCTCTCTAATCTTTAGACTCTTGCATTATTTACAAACTTCCAAAAGATGATACTGACTTTGGCATCGGAGACTCCCCAGCCCCAAGGCCCTCTCCCAGTTTCGTTTTACTTCGTTTTCACAGATCCGATTTTGAAGACCTGAGTTGTTGGAACCTAGCCCAAAGACGAATTAAGCATAAGGTTAACAGTGACTCTGTCTGTGGGATCTTGGTAAATCTTACATGTACTTCGTATGCCTACGACAACCCATTGCAAAAAACTCAGATGCTCACTAATAGTGCTGATGAGCATGGAAGCTAACCAATGAGAAAGCCAAACTCCCAGGATCAGAGGAGATGCCGTGGAAGAAAAGGGGGATCATACCCAAGAAGGGAGGCCTTCGAGTGGCGGGGTGAGCGTGGTGTGCCCTACGGTGGATGACTGCACCATGCCAAGAAGGGAGGCCTTCGAGTGGTGGGGTGAGCAAAGGCTTAGAAAGGTGGAACCAGACAAGCCATTGAAGTTCATCCCCCCAAAACCCAAATCAACTAGAAGACATGGTAAGGATCGGGAGCGAACTGACGTCGAAGGCACGGAGCACCATGCAACAACTCCTCGCCACCCACAGGATGTATTCACTTGGAGCCACGAGGACATCCCCGAAATAGCCCGTGAAGTCATACAACATGGCCTTAGCGCAGACCCAAAGGCCAAAAGAGTGATGCAGAAATGCCAAAGTGTCAGTGCAGAAAAGAATGTCACAATAGCTGAGGAAGTGGATTGCCTGTTAGCCACTGGATTCATCTTAGAAGCCCACTATCCAGAATAGCAGTCCAACATGGTACTCGTAAAAAAGCCAAACAGCAAATGGAGAATGTGTGTCGACTTCACAAACCTCAACAAAGCCTGCCCGAAGGACAGCTTCCCACTTCCCCGCATTGATTTGATCATCGACTCTACAGGAGGCCATCATATGCTCAGCTTCATGGATGCTTACTCTGGGTATAACCAGATTCACATGACCCTGAAAGATGAGGAGAAGACCTCCTTCATCACCGACCGAGGCCTGTATTGTTACACGACAATGCCTTTTGGGCTAAAGAACACGGGAGCGACCTACCAGCCACTAGCTAACCGTATGTTCAAAAATCAAGTAGGAGGAAATATGGAGGTCTATGTGGATGACCTGTTGGTTAAGAGTGGGACTCCGGAACAACACTCGAATGATCTGAGGGAGGCTTTTGCAATACTGAGACCATACTAGAAGAAGTTGAATCGGGAAAGTGCACCTTTGGCATTGGATTAAGGAAGTTTTTGGGATTCATGGTGACAGAATGTAGAATCGAAGCCAACCCCAAAAAGGTGGAGGCCATCCTCAACGTAGCCCCACCCCGAAGCATGAATGAGGCGCAAAGGCTAGCCAAGAGAGTGGCCTCAATAGGTTCATGTCAAGATCCACCGACAAGTGTCTGCCTTGCTTCAAGGTTTTGCGAAAGGCACAAACA
The DNA here is from genome assembly GCA_003123785.1 of Pterocarya stenoptera. Taxonomy (NCBI): domain Eukaryota; kingdom Viridiplantae; phylum Streptophyta; class Magnoliopsida; order Fagales; family Juglandaceae; genus Pterocarya; species Pterocarya stenoptera. Next base: position 143,485 of record QEOT01002511.1, on the reverse strand, counting down.
TGGGATGGTGAGTGCAACCTGGCATCCAAGGCTCTCAAAGAATACCTCACGAGCCCACCGCTCCTTAGCCAATTCAGGTGTGGGCAAATGCTAACCCTGTATTTGGAAGTCTCCCCTTAGCCAGTCTCGTCGGCATTAGAGCACGAAGAGGATGGAGTTTAAAGGCCAATCTACTACACCAGCCGAGCATATCATGGAGCTGAAGCCAGATACTCTCACATAGAGCAATTCGCCTTCGTGCAGGTGTCAACAACACGCAAGCTATACATGTACTTCCAAGCTCACCCAATAAGGGTCCTCACAGAAACCCCCCTGAAAAAGATCTTGCAAAGACCAAACGATTCGGGTTGGCTCTTGAACTGGGTAGTAGAGCTAGCTACTTTGACATCGACTTTGCTCCACGAAACACCATCAAGGGGAATGTGCTGGCAGACTTCATTGCTGAAGTTACTGGATTCCTGGCGTAGAGCGATCATGCACCTCCAGTGAAGTCCTGGCAAGTTTTCGTGGATGGTTCATCTTGCCAAGCTCGAGGGGTAGTGGCATATCATTAAATTTGAGGGAGAGGAGTACAATTAGGCCATCAATTTAGCGTTCAAAACCACGAACAACAAGGCAGAGTATGAAGCTCTGCTCTTAGGATTGGCATTAGCTAGGTCGTTTGGTGTCACCGAAATTGAAGTACGAGCTGATTCGAGGTGGTGGTCAATCAAGAACAAAGGGAGTTCACCGTGAAGAGCGAAAAATTGAAAAAATACTTAGCACTGGTAGAAGTCGAGCTCCCATTTCAAGTACTTCTCAATTCAGCAGGGGTCATGGACAGAAAACACCAAAAAGTGAAAAAACGGGCATGCACGACATTCAAGCAAGAAGACTCCCACCTCTAAAAGCAGACGCTGATTTGAACCTTTGAAATACCCACTGTAGGGATCAAGGTAATAGAGATACAACCTAGATCCCCAGATTGGGCAAGGGACATACTCAAGTACTTGAACACCAATGAGGTGCCCATGCACAAGCAAGAGGTAAGAAAGATTAGAAACTGAGAAGCATGCTACACTTTGATCGAGCGAATTTTGTACCAGAGGGGCCACCCGACGCCTCTCTTAAGATGCATATAACCTGAAGAAGCATAGTATATGTTGGTAGAAATACATGAAGGGATTTGCGGCAATCACTTAGGAGGAAAGGCTCTAGCCGGAAAGGTATTGAGGGTGGGGTATTATTGGCCCCATGCCTTGCGAGATGCCAATGACTATGCAAGGAAATGTTGGAAGTGCCAAGAGTACACCAAAGTGCCCCACTGCCCACCGAAAGAATTGACGTGGATCACCACACCTTGGCCCTTCACCCAATGGGAAATTAACCTGGTCGACCCACTCCCCCCTCGCAAGGAGAGAGTCAAATTCGTGGTAGTAGTTGTGGATTACTTCACCAAGGGGGTTGAGTTTGAGGCCCTCGCAAACATCACTCGATTCCTATGGAAGACGGTGGTTTGCAGGTTTGGCATCTTGCACACTATCATATCGGACAGTGGGAGACAATTTGATTATGATCACTATCGTAACTAGTGCTGGGAGTTAGGGCTTGAGTTCTAGTACTCGTCCCCTAGCCACCCTTAGTCTACCAGGCAAGTGGAGGCAACCAATAAGACATTGATGGAAATGATCATAAAGTGACTCGAAGACAGAAAGGGTGTGTGGGCAGAAGAATTTCCTGTTGTCCTGTGGGCCTACTGGGTGATAATGGAGACACCAACAAGGGAAACTGCTTCCACCCTCACTTACAACCACGAGGTGATGCCGTCAGTAGAGATCGGGATCCCACCTACAAAGTTCAACACTTCAAGCAAGACTCCAATGACAGGTGACTGGAAGAACAACTTCATTTGATGGAAGAAGTCAAGTTGGAGGAAGAGATAAGAACCACCGCCAACAAAATAAGGGTCGAATGGTGTTTCAACAAGCGAGTGTGGCTGAGAGCAGTCAGGGTCAAAGAACTTGTACTAAAAGAAACATGAACAACAACGCGAGACGAAGGTAAGCTGGGCCCCCGATATGAAGGCCCCTACATGGTCACCACCACCAATCGCCCAGGCTCCTAAAGGCTCCAAGACTACCAAGAAAATGAGCTGCCACATCCTTAGAATATCGAACATCTACGAAAGTTTTATTAATAAAGCTAGCTTAACTATTGTAAACTTATGTTTTTGTACATCCAATATGAATTCTAATGAAAGAGGGGTTGTTTTTCAATGTCATGTTTTATGGATATAACAAGATTTCCATCAATGAAATATCCATCAATGAAATCAACATTATCTCCATCAAAAAAATCTTCATCGACGATTTACCTCCCAGCGAGACACACAAGGGATTAGCCAGGCCAGAGGCCACTCTATCCCTGCTGTGGAGGAGTGCGGGTCGGCCCTTAACCACCCAATGATAAAAACTTACCTACCTCATGAGTGTCAACAGGCGAGAGTATGTGCAGTTACAGACTTTCCCAACAACGTACCATCTATGGGACTAGAAGGGTGAGGTGAGCCAAAGGCCACTTTGTCCCTCCCACGACATAGAGAGGGTCTAGCCCAGTGGTTGCCCAAAAAACTTACCCAACCTCCACCATAACGAATTATGGGATCAACGCCAGCTTACCCCAAACTTAACCTTTCCTGCGATGTCAATGCGCAAGAGCGGGTCCAATCCCAAACTATCCAAACAACCTACCTCCACACTAAAGATGATAGGTGAGAAGAAGGCTCAACCTCCACATCCAGGAGAGAGGGACCAACCCCTTCGATGGCCTGAAAAACTTACCCTGACCCCTATTTCAGTGAAGGAGCGGACCAGCCATATCGCTTTCCGAATCACCTCCCCTGCGGGGTACCAAATGGATGAATGTAATGCTTATGTGCTTTATCCCTCCCGTGGTGTAGTGCAGGTTAGTCCTCCTTAGTGTCAATAGGCAAGAGCAGGTTCAGTAGCAGACTGTCCAAACAACATACCTCTTCGTGGACCAAGGAGATGTATCTAGCTAGAGGCCGCCTTGTCTCCCTATGACAAAGAGGGGCACCAGCCCCACAACTACCCGAATAACTTACCCTGACCTCTGCTACGACGAAGAGTGGGATCAATGCCAACCTGATCCAAACTTACCAATGTTAATGGGAGGGAGTGAGTCTAGTAGTAGATTGCCTAAACAACCTACATGCCGCGGGAAGCGAAGGGACAAGTTGAGCCAAACGCACCCTTGTCCCTCTCGCAAATGAGAGTGGGTCTAGCCCCAAGGCTGCCCAAATACTTTCCCCGACCCCAATTGTGACGAAGCATTGGACCAATAGTTGTCCAAAATACCTCTTTGGGGGGCAAAAGGGTAATTTGGCTTGAGGCATTCTGACACCGCCCAGATTTGGTGCGGATATTCCTTAGCTACTCGAAGACGAAGACTTACCTTCCTCGTAAGTGTCAACTGGTGGAAGGAGGTCCAGATACAAACTACCTAAACAATCTACCTCCTCATGGACCAAGGAGACTGGTCGAGCCAGAGGCCGCCTTGTCTCCCCTCAGCGGAGAACGAGACCACCCCATGGCTACTCGAATAACTTACCCCGACCTCCACTATGACAAAGTGTGGGATCAGTGCCAACCTGACCCAAACATACCTTTCCCTGCAGTGTCAACAGGCGCGAGCTGGTCCAGTAGTAGGCTGCCCAAACAACCTACCTCCAATGGGAAACCAAGGGATGGGTTGAGCCAAAGGCTGCCTTGTCCACCCCGTAAAGGAGAGCAGGCCGCCCAAATACTTATCCTGACCCCCATCGCCACGAAGGAGCAGACCAGCCACATTGCTGTCCGAATTACCTCCTCTTAGGGCAAATGGGCATTTTGGCATGAGGCATTCAGAGTTCGGGCCAAGTCCATCAACTACCCGAATACTGTACCAAGGAACGCAAACATCAGCAACATAGTAAAAGGAAGCAAGCACATTGTGTCATAATCCGAAGGGCCCAAGTTTGCAAAGCCTAACTCCTACAAAGCTAAGGATAAAGTTATAATGACACTCTTATCTTCCAATAAGGGAATTAAATAAATAATGCCAATTCCAATTCCAAACTATCTAGACAGCCTATCGCCCTTCGGACCAAGGGGACGGGTTGAGCTAGAGGCTGCCTTGCCTCTCGGCAGTGGAGAGCGAGATCAGCCCCACGGCTATACAAATAACCTACTACAGCCTAGCAAAATGTAGCCCGGTCTATTTATATTCAACTTTGCGGCCACAATGCTACTAGGGGGGCATAGAGGTGAGTTAGCAAAAAGCTTATCGGCCTCTCCCCTGAGGAGGCAACCAGAGTCTCCCTGGCGCGACTTAACTCTAAGGGGGGATGTCCATTCCCGCCCAAGCAGGTGGCAGCAGACAAAGGCTAATGAATGCTGACAACACTTCTCTTCTTTTCTCTTAGTTACATGCCAAAATAAAGCGCAACATTTCAAAAAGGAAGAATGAAGGGACTAGGCGGGGTACAGCACATCCAAAAGTTAGATGACAAGAAGGATGAAATCGACATAAAGGAGAAGACGGGAAACATCGGCCTAGTTAAGTAGTATTGCTAAAGGTTCCGAGAGGACAAACTGCCTAACAAGGGCAAACGAAAGCAGTATGGGCAGGGGAGCTGTCGGGTAGTGGGGTCATCAGGAATAGCTTGGGCACTGGCCGGGTGGATCCTGAAGCTCTGAATGACGGCAATTCCCCCCACCTAACACCAAGCCCATATTCTCCTACAACAAAACCCCCCAAACTGGCCATAAGAAAAATAAAAATAAAAATAAAAAAAGGGAGAAGAAGCAAATATCAGAGAAAAATACACAAAGACAAGTAGCCTAGCACAACAAAGTATAGGGTAGTTTCATTTATGATCATAAGTTCCAAAGAACAAGTTACAACATGGAGCCGCAAACCTACAAATAACAAGTTACAATGCAAAGCAGCAAGTTACAGCGACATACAATGTAAGTCAACTAGATATGACAAAAAGTTGTGAACGCGCAAACAAGCCAAAGCCTGATCAAATCATATTTGAGTAGAAGTGGCAGAAGTTACCTCAAAGAAAATCAACAATGATGTAATGAGGCAACTAATTGAGTCGTACGGTGACAACAATTGGCAAGACACTGCTCACCTTCCTAGGAGGGATGTGAGAAACTATTGGAGGAGGTGAAGATAGGAGGGCGAGATGACGATTAGAGCGTAATCTTAAGACGTGAGAAGAGGCGTTGCTTGTTGGAGAATGCGATAATGGACATTGAAACCAAGGTTGAGCTTTTTTAAAGATGGTTTGAAGCAATAACCTCAAATAACAGAGAAGAGTAAGACCCATCAAATGAGCTCACGAAGTGTAGCCGAGGAGAATCAATCATCAACGGGTGGGGTTGTTCCTGGCAGAGCTACCCCTAAGGACGCTCGGGATTAAATCTGTAATAGCTGGCTATAAATTCAATAGTGGAATTTTTATTAGCTTTAGGAACCTTGTGAAAACTCTATAAGTTTTTACAAATCGACCAATCACATAAGTTTTAGCCTGTCAATATAGTCTGTGTTATCACTCACTATAGTGCCAGAAGTGCATTTCTAATTAATTGAGACAGTTATAAGTGTCAAAATGCGTTATAGTCTGTGCCATTAGACTCAGTTGATAATTTAGAATTTTATGGCGCAATAAGTCCATTTTCATATTTTTGGATAAAACACCTGTTTGAATCTATGATTTTTTTTTTTAGGGGCACTTTGGGATTGAATTTCAGTAAATGATTTTCACTATGGGTTACTATGAATATTTTGAATTTTTTAGTGCTAAGTTTATTATTCACTTTTCAGAGTGAATAGTAACATCGTTAAGCATACCAAGTGCAATGTTTTCAAAATCACAATGTGGAATGTCCGAATTAGGTTAGTCAAGTTTTATTTGGACACTTGGCAAGATCTTAGCCACACATAGTGAATAGTATTAAACACTTGGCATGATGAGGAACCATTAAATGCATTTGTGAAGGAAATCAAGGTGCGATATCATGTCACCTAAGCAAAACTTTGTTTCATTTGATCAACCAAATTGTGCCAGACCAAAAAGGGCTTCAATTCTAGTGAAACCCTAAATGGTTGGAATCCAATTGAAACTCCAAAAGTTTGGTAGAAACTGAAACCCTAAATGGCTTCCCAAACCCTAAAGTTGGCCTCTAAACCCTTTTTAATCCAATTTCTAGCATTATGTTTAATCACTTGATTAAATCACTTGCACAAGCTATTAATCAATTAAATCCTTGTTATGACACCATTATTCAACTTTTTAAGCTTCAAAAATTTGATTAGGCCAAGAAAATTTGGATTTACGCTCGATAGTATCCTAAACCCTAACCAAACACCTTTTAAACCCCAAATTAAAGCCTACTTGGTTGAGGCCCACGATTTTCGCCATCTTGGCAAAGTTTCTTAAAGAAGTTTCCTCCCACACATGGCAGGCCATCCACACTGCCTATGGTTCCACCCAATAGTGCCTTGATGTGAAGGAGAAATCCACCTCATCAACCTCCATACCTCATAGTTGTTGTAGGCAGTCCATGTCCCTCCCTATTCTCTACTTTATGTCACATATCCACCTCCAATCAAGGGTCATTTAAGCCCATAACTTCTTCCTCCAGAAGTCTGAATTCATACAAGACACATTTTTCTCCATTTCATCACTTCTTCACCCCGTTCTTAGAAAGAAACTCAAAAGAGCTCTCTCGGGCAGATTTCTTGGTCTTTTTGCATGGAGTTTTTCGACCCTTTGTAAGTATTTTTGCATGATAGCTCCTTCATAAAAGTTGTTCGTATTTGAGTTTAGTTTCTGTGGATATCTTATTAGTCTCATTCCATGCTTATTTGTTTGGTAAAAAGTATTTTTAACTATGGAAAGGTCATTTTGGTCATGAAACTAGAGAGTATGTTATGTTTTGAAATTTTTGACCAAACTAATGGACATATCATGGTCTGAAAATTTAAAGGAGTTTTGTTAACATGTGTTTATGAATGTTAATTGAGATTTTATTGCATGACTAAAACTTTTCAGGATAGAGTTTCTTAAATCTAGAAACTTGAAAACTGGAAGTAGAAAAACAGTTTTTGTTTTTAGAAAGTTTGAATATTCATGGTTTAATCTTACTCCAAAGACTTTGATATTTTTATGTAATGATACTAAGCCTCTTATATACATGTTAGGACTTTATTTTGAAGATATTTAGTATTATTTTTAAAGATATGATTTTTCAATGCAAGAGGATTTCGGTTAGGCCTAAGATTTGATGTTTTTGGGGTTAGATCCATGTTTTATTGAGTTTTAGCCATATGATTTTAAGTTTAATGGTTGATCTTATTTAGGACACTTTTTAAATCATGTGATGTTTGATTTTGAAGATTACATGTCTTTAAGTCATGAATAAAGAAATTAATCAAAATTAATTGAGCGAAAAGTTTCTATTTTTGGACGAAGTGTAAAACCAAAAACTCCAAGTGTTATTTTGTGATTTTTGGTGACTTTTTTGTTATCATTTAAAGCATGGTAGATCTTAGGATAATATTATGAATGTTTTAGAAATAAGATTTGATTTCTTTTAGAATTCTTTGAGATGTTTTGAATAAGATCAAAACTTGTGATTCAAGGGTCTGTTTTCATTTAAAAAGTTTGGATATTTTTACTAAAAAGTTTTGGGTTGATGATTAGTAAGTTCTTGTTCGGTGTTTTAAGTTTGTTTCTAAACTTAGGATAGGAAGATCTTTGTTACAAAAATTTGGTTTGATCATGAGTTTTGAAATTAGAAGAAATGCGACAAAAATCAAGGGAAAAATCCTATGGATGTTTCAGCCATAGTGTGTTTTCCATAGTTGTCATTTGTTTTAAATTTTTCTGAGTTAATATTTGAGTTTAGGATAAAATTTACATGAGGTGAAATTTTCGGAGTTAGGTTGTGAAATCCTTAAGTTAGGGGTAAAATGGTAATTTTTCCACAAGTAGAGAGTAAAATGGTAATTTTACTCTAAGTTAGCTTGTTTTCATGCTTCTAATTTTTAGTGATTAAATTTCTAATTTTTAGAATCACTATTTTCAGTTCTTCATATTTTGCACTTCATTATCGTAGAACGCAACCTTTGAGGTAAGTTAACTCTTAACTTACTATCAGTTTACTACATATGTGTGATGGGTATGGAAACAACAGTTTATGTTCGTATGTTATTATATATGCCATGCCATGCCATGCCATGTCATTATATGTTTATCTATTACACAATCTATTATGTCACGTATTGCTATAAGTTGCAAGTATGTCATGTTACGTTATGCCATCTATTACATGTATGCCATGTCACATAATATTCACTTATATATGTATGCCATGTCACGTAATATTCACTATTACATGTTATGCCCTGTTATGAAATGTTGTCTATCACATGTTATGTCATCCTACAAAATATTTTCTGTCAAGTACGTCATGTCTTTCGACTTACGTTCATGTAAGTCTTTGTACAGTTAAGTTATTGTTCAATTCATGGTTATTATTAAATCATGGTAACCCATGAGATAAAAATATGCAATCATGGTAACCCCAAGAGATAAGATCATGCAATCATGGTAACTACTCTATCATGGTGATCTCATGAGATAATAATATGTTTCAAGTTCACGTTTATGTCATGTTATGTTCAAGTTCACGTTTATGTTATGTCATGTTCACGTTCACGTTATGTTTCAAGTTCACGTTTATGTAATGTTATGTTCAGGTTCATCTTCATGTTATGTATATTCACGTTCATGCTATATTTCAAGTCCATGTTATGTTCCAAGTTTACGTTCATATTATGTATATTCACGTTCATTCTATGTTTCAAGTCTATGTTATGTTCCAAGTTCACGTTCATGCTATGTTGCTAGTCCATGTTATGTTTTTAGTTCACGTACATGCCATGTCACGTCAAGCTAAGTTTCAGTTTCAATTCAAGTTATGCTATGCTTACTTACGACTTTAATTATACATTTATGCTTTTACTGCCATGCATGCATCATTAACCTATGTAGAAGTTTCCTGTTAACTTGGTGAGATTTGTAATAGTAGTCCCAGCTTCCATTCCCCCTGAATGGTAGTCGACGTGTCAGGATGAGAGCAGGGAGCAGACATTGGCAGATTGGAGGAGGTTGACTAGACACTGTAGACGCAACGCGGAGTTTGTAGCCTCCATAGTTAGGTCCTTGGATAGTATTGCGGCATCTTTAGTCGAGTTACGCAAGTTACTCAACAAACTAGCCCAAAAGTGTATTTTGGCAATGTAATTATGGAGTCTGGCCTCCGTTGTTTTAAGATTACAGTCTTCTAAGACCCTTGCTGTAATCGTGGATGTTTATTTTGTTAAGTATGTATGGATTATGTTTTAACTATTTTGGATATTATAAGTTTGGTGCATAATATTTGCTCAAGAAAAAAAAATTATCCGCTATGAATATTGTATAATGTTAGATGCATGTTAGTAACATTGCATCTTATATGTCATGAACGGGGGTAGGTAACCTTGTATTGCATGTCCCGACTCTTTGGATGTTATCCGATCCTAAGCGGAATCTGGGGGCGTCACAAAATCCCTCTTGAGGAGAGCAGCCTACTCCATGGACACTTCATGAGTAGGAAGCTCCCGCACGTCCAAAGCCTTCAGGTCGCATTGGGGATTCTGAATGATGTGAGTCTTCATCCGTTCCAAGTCATCGTTGTAAATGAAGTGCCTGGCATCATTATGGACACCATGGACATAAGACAGCACCTCCCGTAAACCAAGGATGGAAGTATCACGGCCCTCTAAATCATGCCTTGCCTCGACCTAATTGGTCTCCAAATCCCTCCTTCATTTCCTTTCGTCTTCTAGGGCTTTCCTCTTGTTCGCTAGAGACTCGGAAGCCTTCTCGAACTGCTCCATCAATCACATGTACGACCGACCGTCAGAGTCTTGCTGATAGCCGTCAAGAGACTTTTGTAGCCCTTCCCTTGCCTACAAAGCAAGCACTACCTTGAGACAAAGAAGGCCGAGCTCATCCCGGCACTTCAATAAGTCAACAAAGGCCCCTTAACCTCTTCTTTCTTCTTCTGCTCCTCCACTACAGAACATAAAGCTAGCTATGCAAATAAACAAAGTGCTCGATTCTTGGTCGCCAACTCCTCTCGGCCGTCCACAATAAACGTCGCTAGACACTCCAAGCCCTGCCACAAAAGTCTGGGTCAAAACCAAAGAAGGAAACAAACAAGAGGCACAAAGAGTTTGCAAGCAAAGATCTTATGCCGGCGAAGAGCCTCTTGAGCCTGCTATCCACGTTACAATTATAGTCGGCGCGACTCTCCGCAGCCTTCTACCAAAAGTTTTTCGAGACCTCATCAATAGCCTCCTTATCCACGCCAAGGACTATGGGCACAATAACAAGAATGCCTACCATCGTCTCCTCGACCCAACCAATGGCCCCCACCATGTCATCACCACCTATGGTGACCTCGACCTTGGGAGAGTGCAGTAGAGGGGACTCAGAGATGGTAACTCACACTGGGGATTCCATGTCTTTGCTGAAGAGCTCCATGGGTGAGGTGAAGGAACCTGCTCGAAGGCCCCCAAAACCAAAGTGCTCGGTGGGGTCGCAGGAACGTTGTCAGCAACAAACCCAAGGACTGGCAGCTTAGGTTGGACATCCACATCAATTCCTCGAGCCAACATCACAAGATGATAAAGGTTCGCGATCATCATCGCCTTCTTGGGCAACGAAAACTGGGGCCGAATAACAAGCACCTATGCAGAAAGACCTCCGGGAGGAATTGGAAGGTCTTCAGAGTCACATCTGATGGGAGAAATACTCTGGGCCTTTTTCCCTTTCCCCTCCACTGGTGGGCTGGGAGAGCAACTACGGACCCGAGATGTGACCTCCCTTAGAGGGAAGGCTAAGTCAGAGAACAAATTGGCCAGGGAGCCAAATACCGACGAAGGCTGTCCTCGGCTAGAAGAGCCTTTGAAAGAATGTTGTTCATGTGGGCCTTCGCCCAAGCACGGATGACCTCGATCCTAAGTATCTCGTTAGGAGTCATAGGAAGAAGACAACCCCTATATGGTGTCAATAGGGAAAGCGTGCTGATTGGCTTTGCCAACAGGGAACTCCCATCCCTTGTAGGACAAAAAGAAGAACAGAGGAGTCCACCCCCCATGGCAATATACTGCCACTCCAACCGAACCAACATCTGGACTGGTCTAAAGCTGTAAGTATGACAGGCTCTCCTCAAAAGATTATGGGTAAGGAAGAACTCACGCATAGCTAGATCCGGGTAGTCAGCCCCGACCTCCTCCAATGTGCGGTGCCAAATGATGCAGCATGATACTAGGATCCTCCATGCATTAGGAGGGAGTTGAGGAGGCGCCAACTGGAAAAAATCCAACACTTTTTGCACTGGATGATAGAAGGGTTGCCTAAGGCCACTAGAAAACATGGCAGGGTACACCACCACTTTGGATGCGTAATCCTCAGAATCTACTGCCCATTCAATAGGAGTAGGCACCTCGAATTCTACAATATGAGGAACCCTGTTGGTCTCCCTTAATGACTCCAACTTAATAGGAGTCACCTCCGATTGCCACGAGAAACCAGCAAACTCCTCTGGAGGGGTCTTACCATGACCATTTGTGGCACAGGCTGTATTGGAATGTCTAGTCAATCTGGAAGGATGCGAGAATTTCTTGGGAGCGATTATCAACTAGAGGGAAAGAAGAGAAATTAGAGGAAACAATACAGGGAGAAGTGTTTGAAAGCGGAATAGGAATACAAGATATCCACCAGAAGAGAGAATGGACAAAGTAACCCATTTCTAAGAAGGAAGGGGACCTTATATAGGCACACTTGATGGTTGATATCCCAAGCCACTAGGAATCCACGTGTCGCACGAAGTACCAAAATCCCACGAATGCTACGATTCCAATAGAGCATATCCAATGATGTGACGTGGGAAATAGATAACCGCTTGACGTGACTAATGACGAAGAGACTAAAGTAGTGCCATTTAATGTAGAACAGAACTGTCAAAATACAAGCATGCAAGTTGAAGGCCCATTGCCAGATATAGTGTAAAGACACTCAGATATAGCTGGGTGCAAAAGAACAACATGTGAGCGCAAAGAAATCCGTAACCCCTGTCCTGCGAAAGAAAAGGCAGCATAGTCGTAGTTGCAAAGTTGATTAACCAAGGAAGGAAAGACAAAATTCAGCTCAGACCCGTCTGAGGGAAATTGGCGAGGTAACTGTAAAGGGATTTCTCCCCACCCACCAGCCCACTAGGCTTCGCCCCTATACTCAGCCTAGGGCCCAAACTTGCCCATGAAGTAAGTCACCTATAAGGAAAAGTAAATAATGATGGTTGATGGGATAAGACGCCTAACGTCTCTAGGCCACACTCCACTCATGGGGACTGGTATAGGATGGAATTGGAAAGATGTAGAAAGTAAAGCGAATTAAGGAACCATCGAAGGTAAAGCAAATTAAGGAACCACGCCATATTAATGGCACCACTACCGGAGCTACACGCCACATTAATAACTTCATCGCAAAGGCACGCCGCATGAAAGGACTCTGACAAAAGGAACAGTACAAAAGACATGGACTCCACCGGAGAAAAGACGATTTGTCCCTCAGACTCCCGATATCAATAGCAACTTCTAGGTATGAGAAAACCTCTTTGATCCCTAGACTCTTTCATTATTTACAAACTTCCAAAAGATAATACTAACTTTGGCATTGGAGACTCTCTGGCCCCAAGGCCACCCTCTCCCAGTTGCCTTCTACTTCTTATTCGCAAGCCCAGTTCTAAAGATCTGAGTTGTTCGAATATGGCCTAAAGAATGGTGAGAAGGATTTAAAAATGACGACGAATCCATAAGAATGTAGATACAAAAAGGAGGGGTTGAACCATGGTCATGTTGACCAATGGAGGACTTGTTGATAAAGTAGTTAATTAGCAAGGATTTTATGTTTTCCTTAAACATGTTTGACCTAAACGTTTCATTGTGAAAACTAGTTTTGCCCATCTAAGCAACTAAGGATTGATAAGCAAGCATCTTTCTCTTGAATTGCAGCATTTTTTAAAAAGATGACATATCCATTTCAATTAGGACATTATGACCAAGGAGATGAAGTTGAAACTTTTCAGTCTCATGCTACACTCCCCCCTTAGAGTAACGTATAAATCTTGGCACAAGAAATCTCTCCCTAACACGTGTCTCTCTAATTCCAACATTTATGTCATGGAGTACACAAGTATTATCTTGGTTTTTACCACGTGGCACACTCCATAATTGAACATGATGAATTTAGATGAACAACAATGATGAAAAAGTCCGATGGAACAATTGCATCAGCTTCATGATTTGCCGCTCCAGTTAAATCTTGCACTATGTACTCCAATATTGAAATTCTAACACTTCCTTTGCCAAAAAAAGATGTTTCGGGTCCATTCCTCTATGGTTGGTATGTGAGAACCGCGTCTAACACTCAAGTAGGAACACATCACTTAGGCCCCGTTTGGGAACATAGATATTCTCGTATATTTTCTTTCCGAATATCATTCAAACACAAAACAATTTTCAATTTTAAATTTTTTAAGTTTTTCATCTAATCATTACCTAATTATTAGAACTTTTCTAAACTTCCAAACAAAACACAAAAAATTATACAACTTTTTTAAATTTCAAAACAAAACTAATATTTAAAAATTATATTCAAACAATTTTTTAACTTGATAATACTTTTATTCAAATTTTTTCTCTCCCTTTTGCCAAAACCAAATAAAATATCTCAACTTAAAATATTTTAATACTATTCACAGATATTCTTATATATTCTAAGTATCCAAATGGGCCCATAGTGTCGGCTTAATCGTGTTATCTACTTCAAATCTTGTTCTAAGAGGAAGGGAAAACTGGACGACAAGGCTTCAGGCGAGTAAGATGATAAGAGAGGAGGATGATAAAGGCAACTATAGTATTGGGGAGCAAGGTCGAGAGTTAGCAAGATGATAAGTGAGCAAGGGATAGGCAAGTTTAGTATCGGGCGAGCAATGTGCGAAACGAGCAAGGAGATAGGCGAGCAATAGTGGCTGTAGTGAAAAAGATGTCACAATTTGAGGAGTCTAGGTATCATGAGATATTCTCAAATCCAGCACGTGACATACACACCCCTTGCCTTAGCATAAAATGTTCATCTATTAGAGTATTGGTATTGGTTTTATCAAAGCCATCTTCAAAATTCGATGAAAAGTACATGTTTTAGTCTTGGCATTGGCATTGGTTTAACGCTCGGGGCTATACAAGGTGCCCACACGGATCTACTAGGGAGTCACTATTTCACCAGTACGGCATGTTTCACTGGAAACTCGATTTATCCTTTACCTCTGTGGAAGCCAGAAATGGTCATAGGCTTCTCTACCTTCACACTCCACCTCGAGCTTACTATATCTAGGCGTTAAAAGCTCTATGAACGCGTGTCTTACATTCCTAATGGCAGACCAAAAAGGACCAACCATGATAGATGAACTCGTTTCTCCTTGGCCAAACATCTCACTCATGACAGCAGCATCAAGTGTTAGCCACTACCCCTCCTCGAATCCAGCGTACACCTGGACTGAAGGATGCCAGCTGCCAGGAGGACCAATCGCATGACTTGATTTTGTGTAGGGAACCCGAGAACTTGATCTCTTTTCCCTCTCCTTTTCTTTTTGTCAGCTATTTCATCTTCTCACCTCACCTTGTTTCCAAACCTTTTGCTCCAGTTTTTCAAGTTCTCCCTCTCTCGTCTGTCTTAGTTCACTCCAAAAAACCGTTTTTTTCTTAATTTTTGGTACACACATAGTTTAAAGACTTTTGGATATCATCGGACTTGGTAGTCTCGGCTTGAGTTCTTTTAACCAACAACCAACAGGGCTTGACAGGGAGGATGCTTACAAGTGCTTGTTCAATGACCGTGGTTTATAAGTTTCATTTAGTTTATAGATTTCACATCTTTTAGAGTGATTGTGTGAGTGGTTTCATTCTTGCATCTCGCTCCATCATAAAATATTTGTAAGTTTGCTCCATTCAGTTTAAAGCTCTCATATCTCGTATGGTGACTATGTAAGTTGTGTTATTAATGTATCCTGCATCATAGCATAATGCTTTTCAAGATCAAAAAGAAAAATAAAGAGTGCTAGTGATTCAAGACCACAAGCCACGATTGGGAATTATCTAGGCGGAACTCTCCTAATCAGTCAAGAGTGTTTAGAAATAGAGTGACAGCCCCAAGGTTGACATTGGGCTATCAACGAGCTCAAATGAGATTGTAACGATCTCAGGTTAAGTGGTTGCCTCTCAGGTGTGGAGGCTAGAGAACACATTGTGGGAGAAGAGAAACAGATATTCTATTCTAGAGGGAAGAGAGGATAGACTATTTCTAAAATTTCTCTAATAGACTTACTTCTCAAGTGGCTTACTTTGTGCTAATGTATACATGGGTATTTATAGGCTTGTAGATTCACCTAGCATTTACTCTAATATATGAACTTCCGTAGTACACGAACACCCAAGTGCATGAATACCCCAAATACAAGAATCACTTCTTTCAAGATGAACCTTCACTCTAGTTAATGAATCTACCAAAAGACACAACTCTTCATCTAACATTTACTAAATTAAGTTTATTATTCAGCACTCACCTTTAAACTTAGTTCTTGGTAACTCCGAGCAACATCCACAACTTGTTAGAAGTATCATACTTGAGAGGTTTCGTAAAAATATTTGCAACTTGATCTTGGGTCTTCACAAATTTGACTTGTACTTCATTCTTGACAATGCATTCTTGAAGAAAATGAAATCTTATATATGCTTGCTTCTATCATGAAAGACTGGATTTTTCGCCAATGCAAGTGCCGACTTGTTATCAACAAAAATCTCTGTGGCTTCCTCTTGTGGCATGACTAACACAAGAGAAATAATCAGCAAGAGAAATCCTCCACTTGACATCCATTTTATAAATCCTCCACTTCTTTCGAGTTGCAATAGAAATAATCATCCAGATCGTCTCTGATCATGCAGTGGGGGCAAAGACTTCTCCATAATCAATACAGGGATGTTGGCTAGATCCCTCGGCCACCAATCTCACCTTGAATCTTTCTACTTCTCCCTTGGCATTATTCTTTACTTTGAAAATCCACTTCACACCAATGGGCTTTTGTCCCTCTGGTAAAGTCACCAATTTCCAAGAATCATTTTTCTTGATTGATTTGATCTCCTCATCCATGAAAATTCTCTACCTTTTCTCTTGCACCGCTTCTTCAAAACCTATTGATTCACAATCGGCAAAGTGACTAAAAAGAGTTAGATCATCATTTAAATTCTTTGTTAACCCATAAAGATCTTCGAAACTTCTCATTCGGGATTGCCTTTCACAAGAACTTCCTTCATAAGAAGATGATGAAGGAGTAGCAGGAATTGTTGGTGATTGAGGAGGTGTCGTGGGTTCTTGTACATCATTTCCTTGATCTTCATCTTTAGGGAAGGGAAAGAAATCATATCTTTCATTTTCTTGATCATTCCAATCCCAGAAACCTTCTTCGTCAAATTTCACATTTCTACTAACGATCATCTTCTTAGTGCTTGAATTATAAAGCTTGGAGCCTTTGGATCTATGATAATAGCCGATGAAGATGTGCTTCTTGCTTTTATCATCAAGCTTGGATCTTTCTTGATTAGGCACATGCACACATCCAATACTTCGAAAAACTCTTAAATGGGAAACACTTGGCTTTCTTCACTCCATGCTTCTTGGGGAGTTGAGTTACTCTACACTTTTTGTAGGACAACGGTTTGATAAGTCAACCAGCACAATCAACCGCTTCTACCCAAAACTCTTTAGGCATTAACTTCATCTCTACCATGCTTTGAGTCATATTGAGAATTGTTCTATTCTTTCTTTCAACCACCCCGTTTTGTTGAGATGATATTGGAGCCCTCAAAGCCTGACGAATCCCATGTGCTTCAAAAAACTCATTAAATTCATTAGATGTAAACTCATCCGCTCTATCTGATCTCAAAGCCTTAATCTCATAGTCACTTTACTTTTCAAGAAGTGCTTTGAATTTTTTAAAAGCACCAGACACTTTAGATTTTTCTATCAAAAAATATACCCACATTTTTCTACTAAAGTCATCAATAAAGGGGAGGAAGTATCAATTTTTACCAAATGAAGAAGTTTTGATCGGTCCACAAACATCAGTATGAACTAGTTAGAGTGGCTGACTCCTCTTGTACATGATTCTTTTGGAAAGATCTTCCGGAGTTGTTTGCCAGCAAGACACCCTTCGCAAAGTTGATTGGATTGATCAATAGGCGGAAAGCCTTTTACCATCTCCTTTTGAGCCAATAACTTCAATTCACCAAAATTCACATGCCCAAACTTTAAATGCCAAAGCCAAGACGTATCTCTTAGACAAGCTTCGAGGCACTTAGCCACATCCGTTTTAATATCAAGCAAAAACATCCTGTTGCTTGTCATGGACACTTTAGCAACCAAATTCTTCTTCTCATCTCTTAGAAAAAGACTACAATTTTTCATTTCAATCTCATAGTCTTTTTCCAAGAGTTGCCCCAAACTCAAAATGTTGCTTTTCATAATTAGAACATAATAAAAATTTGACATAAATTGATGGCTCCCTTTTTTAACCGAATTAGAATCGTACCTCTCCCTTTGATGGAAACTTTTGACAAATCTCTGAAAGTGACATTTCCGCTCACCGATTCGTCAACCTCCACAAACTTGATTTTGTCTCCGCACCTATGATTGCTTGTAGCATTATCAAGATACCACAAATTCAATTTGCTAGTTTCTTCTCCTTTGTAGGCTAGTAGCAAAGTGGGCTCTACTTCCTTGTTTTCAATGTGATTCGCCTTCTCTTCAGCATTACTAGGAGAACTCCAGCACTCTGAAGCATAATGGCCATATTTTTGAAAATTTTAGCAATTGATTTTGGACTTGTCATATTGTCACCCATTCTGCCTTGAGTAACTTCCTCTACCACGACCTCTTGAGGATTGACCTCTCTTTTCATGGTTGGCATTTTGATTGTTTCATCTACCTCTTCCTCGTCCTCGTCCTCTTCTTCCTCTTTCTTGTCCATGTCCTCTTCCTCGTTGACTTTTATCCTGCTCTCCTTCCTTCTCTTCTACAGAGAGCGTTGTGGCGAGAACCTGCTCAATAGGTTCTTCCTTCTTCTTCTTTAGTCTCTCTTCATATGCTTGGAAAGATCTAATAAGTGTTATTTATATGTGATTTTTATCACATTTTTATTTATGAAAAGTGTCATTTTCCCTTCAATACAATTAATTTTATTTTATTTCTATATATTTTTATTTATTTTTTAAAATTTGAAGGAATGAGAAGATTTAGAGCAAAATGAGAGCATTTTGATACAAAAGAAGAGACTACGGATCCAGACGGATGAGAGGCAGCAAGACATGTAGAGAGCTAATGAGATTTGGGAGAGGAGCCTTGTCCCATAGACAACAAAGAGATTTCTCTTGCCCAAAGGCAAGAAGACTTACCTTTCAGTAGGTGAGGAGACTTGCAACAAGAAGGCATAACCAGAAGGCGCAAAGACTTGGCGATAAGATTCTAGGCAGTTAGATTGAGCAACTAGTCTAAAACGGCCAACTTAAAAGACTAACCTAAATGACATCGTGGGCAACAATTAGAAAAGGTGAAATGAGTCTTTCATCCCGATCGGGAATCTTTCCACTTGGTAGGTGAGGAGAGGGTCATGTGGTCTTTGTGACCTCCACGCCCATTCATTTGTGACCTCCATGCAAGTTATATTCAGTGCACACAGCATCTACCCAATGGGATAATTCCTCGCGATCGGGATCAATCTACTGATGACAACCAAATCCGAGTTTCAAGCTCTGCAATTCAAGCCACATTTCACTGAATCTTCCATTTTAGATAATCCCATTATTCTTGGGATAATTTCTTTTATATTAATATTTATCTGTAGAAACTATTTTCCAGGTCTTTAGGCTAGATTTCAGTTGCAGTTATCTTGTTTCCATATTTGAATTTCGACATCTTGTGGGATGAATAGGTGTTGGTTTGGAGTTTGAGCTTAAATATGAGTTTAGAGTTCCAGAATTTATTATTAAAGTGTGTTCTGTCGAAAAGGCGGAACTAGAGGACAGAGGCGAGAGTCGCATGCTTCATCAATCGACTTCAACGAAGAATACCAATTTTATTCTTTTTCTTTTCAATTCCATTATGAACTAATTCTATTTTCTAGAGGCTTGATGTAGCCTAGCATTGAACACACAATTTATATTCCATGATTGAGTGTTTATTCCTTATTTTTAATGCTTACAATTTTCTAACTAACTATTGTTCGATCTTTTGAATTGCAATGAGACCGAAAGGTGATTATGATTAAAACTCTAGGATTAAACACCATTAGTTGAGTGAAAGTAGATATACTTTACCGTGGCTAGTTTGATTTTCAAGAAAAATCTAAAGAACTTAATGAGTCTCCAATTAGTTAAATTCATATAGAGATATGGAGTTATTAGTTGGAGATATTTTTGGTATTATGCGAGAGAAAATATTGAATAGTTAAGGAATTTTTATCAATAACTTGAGATAATTCGAATTCTATAACAAGGAAAAATAAATTGTGAGGGATTTTCTTGGTGAAGTCAAATGCTCTAGATCTATTCTTATTATCTTTAAAATCTTAATTTTAATGCTATTTTTTTCTGTTTCATTTAGATAATTCATTCTACAAATTTTGATTTTTCAAATAGTAATTAATTTAGTAAATTTCAATTCTCAATAGCATAATTATTCCATGTGAGTTCGATATCCATTTTCTTAAAAACACTTTACGATTCTGTGCAATTGCAGATATATTTTTATACGAATAAGTTTTTGGCGCTGTTGCTAAGAATTAGTTATTTGCTATTGATATTGATACCAGCTAAATTTTTACTACTTTAGATTTTATTTTAATTAAAAAATTTGGCTTAAATTCGATCTCAATTTGGTTTCTCTTTTCAGGAATCAGAAATGCATGCCTTGATCTAAATCATTAGAGCGTACACCTTTCAATCGCGAGATTGAAAAAACCTTACGTCGAATCAATAATGAGAAGAAGAAAGAGGTCACTGCTTCCAAAGTTAATATGGTCGACTAGAAGCACAAGGCATTAAGAGACTATGCGATGCCCTCAGCTAATGGGGCGATGGCTAGTATAAGGCAACCGGCTAAACAAGCCAATAACTTCGAGAGCAAGCCGGCCATCATTCAAATGATCCAACAAACCATCCAGTTTGGAGCGCTGTCACAAGAGGATTCTAATGTCCATATTGTAAATTTCCTAGAAATTTGTGATACTTTTAATCACAACGGAGTGACAGATGATGCGATCCGATTGAGACTTTTTCCTTTTTCACTTAGGGAAAAAGCAAAAGCTTGGTTGAATTCTTTGCCATTGTTATCATCACCACATGGGAGGAGTTGGCACAAATATTCTTAGCAAAGTATTTCCCTCTGGCCAAGATAGTGAAATTAAGGAATGATATCACCACCTTCATCTAATTTAAGGGTGAATCATTATATGAGGCGTGGGAGAGATACAAAGACTTATTGCACAAGTATCCACATCACGACCTCCCCGCCTGGCTTTAAGTACAAACATTTTACAATGGTCTGGGACCCACAAATCGATCTATGGTTGAAGCAGTCGTGGGAGGAGCATTAATAAGTAAGACTCATGAAGCCACATATGGACTTCTGGAAGAATTGGCATCCAACAATTATCAATCGTCTGCAGAGAAAGCAATGCTAAGAAAGGCAGTTGGAGTTTTTGAACTTGATTCTATTACAAAACTGGTGGCGCAGATGGCAAATCTATCACAACAACTAGGTAAGATGAAAGTTAATGTTATTCAAACTAAAGTTGTTTGTGAACATTGCGCAGGAAATCATTCAAATGTAGATTGTCAAGTGGGGAACCCTTTTGTGCAACTGAGTCATGAACAAGACCACTACATGTCCAATTTCCAACGTCAAAATAATTCGTATTCAAACACGTTCATTCCCGAATGGAGAAATCACCTTAACTTTTCATAGAGCAATAATCAAGGGCCAACTATACCACCTTAACAGTTTCCACAACAAGAGAAGAAGCTGGCACTTGAGGATATGTTCATGCAGTACATGCAAAAGACTGATATGGTGATCCAAAACAACTCGACTTAATCCACAATCTTGAGGCACAAATCGGTCAACTCTCAAACATGCTTACCGAGAGGACAACAGGGACTTTACTGAGCAACACTGTGATCAATCCGAAGGAACATGTCAAAGCCATAGTATTGAGAAGTGGGCGGACATATGACCAACCACAGTCAGTAAATATTGAGTGAGATGTAGAAGCTGCCGAAAATGTGGAGTTTGAGAAGAAGGAAACTGAGTACGAGGTTAAAGAAACCAATCGGGAGGCTACCGACCAGCAAGCTGAAATGACTAAGCAGAATACAAGGGCTCCAAGACCCAAGAAATCCAGGGAGTTTAATTCTGAAACTTATTCTCTTTCAATTTATGATCCACCAATTCCTTTTCCTCAAAGATTAAAGAAAAATAAGATTGATAATTAGTTCTCTAAATTTCTGAGTATATTTAACTAACTGCATAATAATATCCTCTCATTGAAGCTTTAAAGCAAATGCCTAAATATGCAAGATTTTTGAAGAATATATTATCAAAAAAGCGAACGTTGGAGGAGCATGAGACTGTGATACTAACCGAGGAGAGCAGTTCAATTTTACAAAAGAAGCTGCCGCCTAAGTTGAAAGATCCAGGGAGTTTCACAATCCCTTGCACTATAGGAAATTCCTATTTCGATAAAGCTTTATGCGACTTAGGGGCAAGTATTAATCTAATGCCTCTTTCTGTTTTCAGAAAATTAGGTCTTGAAGAAGTAAAGTAGACCACCATCTCTCTACAGTTGGCAGACAAATCGATTAAACATCAAGGAGGACTCATTGAGGATGTACTGGTGAAAGTTGATAAGTTCATCTTCCCGGCTGACTTCATTGTACTTCATATGGAAGAGGACGAGGAAATCCCTTTGATATTGGGTCAACCTTTCCTGACGACGAAAAGAACTTTAATTGATGTCCAGCAAGGGAAGCTCTTTTTGAGTGTCAATGGGTAGCAGGTCACGTTTGACGTGTTTAAATCTATGAAATTTCAGTCCAAAGTACATTCTTGTTTTCAAATAAGCGACTGAGACTAGGTCAAAGCTACCACTTGAGGTATGTCTTACTCACTCTACATCTATTAAATCCAAAGATGAACAGGTTAAGGAGTGTGAGAACTATTTGGAAGCTACACCATTCATTTCTCCTTTAATGAAATCGAAAGTGGAAGAGCTACACTCATCTCATCCAATGTCGCCAAGTAAGGAACGACCCAAGCTTGAACTCAAACCACTTCCATAAAATTTAAGGTATGCTTTCTTAGGCCAAGACTCTACTTTTGTAGTTATTATTAACAGTTCCTTGAGTAATGTAGTGGAAGAAAAGTTGCTAAGAGTCTTGCGGGAACACAAGATGGCCTTGGGTTGGACCATCTTGGACATTAAAGGAATTAGTCCTTCAATTTGCATGCACAAGATTTTAATGGAAGATACTTTTAAACCAATCATCCAACCCCAGAGGAGATTGAATCCATCAATGCAAGAAGTGGTGCATAAAGAGGTATTGAAGCTTTTAGATGTCGGGATCATTTATCCAATCTCATATAGTGCATGGGTAAGTCCAGTGCAAGTGGTCCCAAAGAAATGAGGGATAACCATGATTAAGAATGACAATAATGAACTCATACCGATGAGGACGGTCACGGGATGGCGAGTATGCATAGACTATCGAAGACTGAATGATGTAGCTTGAAAAGACCATTTTCTCTTACCTTTTATTGATCAACTGCTAGAAAGACTTGCCGGCTATGCCTATTACTGTCTTCTAGATGGATATTTTGGTTACAATCAAATAGCCATTGCACCCGAGAATCAAGAGAAGACCACTTTCACATGTCGTTACTGCACTTTTGCATATAGGCGCATGCCTTTCGGTCTTTGCAATACACTAGCCACTTTCCAAAGATGTATGATGTCCATTTTCTCGGACATAGTGGAAAAATTTTAGAAGTCTTCATGGATGACTTCTCGGTTTTTTATCACTCTTTTGAAAATTGCTTATCTAATTTATCTTTAGTTTTGCAGAGATGCAAGGAGACAAATCTTATTTTAAATTGGAAAAGTGGCACTTCATGGTCGAGGAGGGAATAGTGCTTGGCCACCACATTTTCTTCAAGGGAATTGAGGTCGACCGAGCAAGATGGAAGTTATTGACAAACTCCCACCACCGACCAATGTGGAGGGCGTGAGATGCTTCTTAGGTCATGCCGGGTTCTATCGTCAGTTTATCAAGGATTTTTTCCAAATTACTAAACCTCTCTGCACTCTATTGATTAAAGATATCCAGTTTGAATTTTCTGATGAATGCTTGCCTGGTTTTGAAATATTGAAAAACAAATTAATTTCAGCATCTATCATTGTATCACCAGATTGAAATTTAACTTTTGAATTAATGTGTGATGCCAGCGATTATGCTATAGGGGTTGTTTTGGGGCAAAGAAAAGATAAAGCTTTTCTTGTTATTTATTATGCAAGTTGGACCTTAATAGGAGCTCAACTTAATTATGCTACTACTAAAAAAGAATTGTTAACAGTTGTGTTTGCATTTGACAAATATCATTCTTATTTGATAGGGTCAAAGGTGGTCATCTACACCGATCACTCAACTCTTAAATACTTGTTGTCGAAGAGGGATGCCAAACCTAGACTGCTAAGGTGGATTATGCTATTACAAGAGTTTGATTTGGAAATAAAAGATAAGAAAGGTACCGAGAATGTAGTAACCTACCACTTATCTCGTCTTGAGCTTAAAGAGGCGGCTGGCGAGGAGAAATTCCCAATTAATGAGACCTTCCCGGACGAGAAATTAATGGCTATACAAGTTGTTCCATGGTATGCCAACATGGTAAATTATTTGGTGTCCAGAATTCTACCTGCCGAAATGAGATATCAACAAAAGAAGTTCTTCTCCGACTTGAAATATTATTTTTGGGAAGAACTTTTTCTATACCGGCACTGCGTGGACTAGATAATCAGGAGATGTGTGCCCGAGGAGGAGATGGAGAGCATACTCAGACATTGCCACTCATTGGAAGCAGGCAGCCACTTTGGTGGAGCAAAAACAGCAGCAAAAGTTTTACAATGCGGCTTTTATTGGCCGGCTATTTTTAGAAACTCTTTTAATTTTGTTAATTTATATGATCATTCTCAAGGGTTGGCAATATTTCTAGAAAACATGAGATGTCTTTAAACAATATCTTAGTGATTGAATTATTTGATGTTTGGGGTATAGATTTCATGGGTCCTTTTCCATCCTCATATTCTAACAAATTTATTTTGGTTGCTGTAGAGTATGTCTCCAAATGGGTGAATGCGGTCTCCTTACCGACCAATGATGCGAGGGTTTGTAGTGAATTGGAATAACATCTTTTCCCAATTCGACGCGCCAAGGGCCATAATCAATGATGGCGGGAAACATTTTTGCAATCACCAACTTGAAGCACTACTGACTAAGTATGGCGTTACCCATCTCATGGCAAGACCATACCATTCTCAAACGAGTGGTCAGGTTCAGGTGTCTATTGGGAGCCGAAACGCATATTGGAGAAAACCGTGAGTGTCTCTCGAGCAGACAGGGCGAAAAGATTAGATGATGCACAATAGGCCTACCGGATTGCATTCAAAATACTGATCGAGATGTCACCTTATCGGCTCATTTATGGAAAAGCCTGCCATCTACACGTGGAGCTAGAACATAGAGCCTATTGGGTGATGAGAACCCTGAAATTTGATTTACAAGCAGCTGGCGAGAAGAGAATACTGCAGATCAACAAGATGGATGAGTTTCGCAGTGATGCTTATGAGAATGTTCGGATTTTCAAAGATAAAACTAAAAGATGGCACAATAAGCATATTCTAAGAAGGAAATTCGAAGTCAGGCAGAAAGTTCTATTATTTAACTCAAGACTTAGGTTATGTTTGGGGGGAGAGATGAGATTTCTCATCTCTATCTCATCTCATCTCATCATTACATCTTTTTCAAATTTCCATATAAAATATAATAAATAATTCAACTTTTTTAAATTTTAATTTAACTTTTTCAAATCCCAAAACAATAATAATATTAAAAAATAATTTTTATACTTTCATCTTAACACTATTCATAAAATTTTTAAAAATTCTCATCTTATCTCAACATCCAAACCTAACCTTAGACTCTTTCCAAGAAAGTTGCGCTCTCGGTGCTCGGGACCGTTTGTGGTGACCCGTGTCTTTCCCTATGGGGCAGTTGAAGTCCATCACGAGACAAAAAGACACATTTAGAGTAAATGGGCAGATATTAAAACCCTTTATGGATGGGGACTTTAACTCAGAAAAGTGTTCCATCGATCTCACTAGCGATAAATGATGAAAGGATAATATCTAGCTATAGACTTTAAATCAAGCGCTTTTGGGAGGCAACCCAAGTTTTCTTTTATTATTCTCTTTTATTAATTTTTTTTGTTTAATATTATTCATTATTTCATCTTGCAAGAACAAAGAGGCGAGTTGATCTCCAAGGAGTACACGGCTTCACCTTCAAGGAAAATATTCGATTGGTAAAACTGGAAACAATCAGGGGAACATCTCTTACCTTCTCTTATTCTTTGCTTTAGTTTTTCTTCCTTTTTCCTATTGAGGACAATGTGATATTTAAGTTTGGGGGAAAAAGATATTATTTTATTTTTAAAAAAATAAAAATAATCAAAAAACTAATAATAATGATAAAAACAGTATAGTTTGATGAATAAAAGGTCTATGTTAAGAACATGATTGAATTTGATTATAATTTTTAGCGAAAATTCTCATTGCTCAAGTCTAATTGTTAATTCCTTACTTGATCTTACTTAATTTAATATTTTCTATGTTCAATGAATGCTTCTTATGATCATTAATTGTTTTGAGTACCTAGAGGAATTTTATGTGAATTTGTATATATAGTCTCAACTTACTCTAGAACTTGTTTAATTACACTCAAGGTGAAATTCTAGACAGAATATTACCAGAGAAATGATTAAGGCATTCTTTGGACCGATTGAGCCTTTCAAGCTTACCTGTTTATTATCTTCATCTCTAGTCGCCCCTTTGAGTTTTATTGAAATATATTTTGGCCTTATTTTTTTTCTTTCTTGTAAACCTTATATTCCTACCCTATTTGAGCTTAAGCACTATTTTACTTACCTTTTAAGAGAACTAAGTTCACACAAAATCACAGACTCACAAGAGCGTGAAAGATAAGAGAGGTAGAAGGTTTTCAAGTAAAGTTAATTATAGCAATATTATCAAAATCATAAGTTTGGAGGTGTGAAGAGTAGAGGGGTAAAGAGAGAGATATTTGAAAGTGCAATAAACATTGGTATGTTGAGATGTTTACAAGGATTGAGAAGCGATGTTTGTGTTATAAGTGAGAATGCTCTATTTGTTCTGTTGGTGTTCAAACATAAGTTCTCTTACTTTGTTTAAATCTTACATTTTCTTTATAGCCCTCACCCTAGCCTTACATTACAAGCTTAATAAAGACCTATTGATCATTGGTGATAGTTTATGTTCTACATTAGTGAAGAGTGATTTGAAAAGCAAGCCTATGGAGTATTTAGAGATCCATTATTTATTTACTTGTTTGCATAAAACTATCCGAGGAGCTAATGATGAAGTGAGAATGATGGGTATGCATGAATGTGGAGATGGATAATGCGGTGGAATTGAGTTTTGAGTTAACTTTTGGACTCGATTGATCTTGAATGATTCCTTTGAATTATAGACTTTAGACAATCTTGAGACAAGAAGTTTTATAAATCAAACCAATACTTGTTTTAATTGTCTTTCATTTCTTCTTTGCTCGAGAGCGAGCAAAACTTAAGTTTGGAGGTATTTGATAAGTGTTATTTTAATGTGCTTTTTATCAGTCTTTTATTTATGAAAAGTGTCATTTTATTCTACATATTTTCATTTATTTTCTTGGATTTGAATGAATGAGAAGACTTAGTGCAAAAGGAGAGCATTTTGGTACAAAAGAAGAGACTACGGATTCAGGCAGTGAGATCTGAAGAAAGCCGATGAGATTTGGGTGAGGAGCCTTGTCACGTGGGCGGCAAAGAGATTTCTCTCACCCAAAGGCGAGAAGACTTATCTCTCGGTAGGTGAGGAGACTTGCGACCAGAAGGCCACAAGGCTCTAGGCGGTTAGATTGGGCAACTAGTGTAAAATGACCAACTTAAAAGACGAATCTAAACGACATCGTGGGCAACAAACGAGAGGAGTCTTTCATCCCAGTCAGGAGTTTTTCCACTCAGTAGGCGAGGAAAGGGTCGTGTGGTCTTTGTGACCTCTACGCCCATTCATTTGTGACCTCCACGCTAGATATATTCAGCGCACACGGCATCTACCCAGTAGGACAATTCTTCCCAATCGAGATCAATTTACAGCTGACCACCAATCCGAGTTTTGAGCTCCCAATTCAAGCCGCATATCACTTAATCTTCCATTTTAGATAATCTTGTTATTCTTAGGATAATTTCTTTTATGTTAATATTTATTTTTAGAAACTATTTTCTAGATCTTTAGGCTAGATTATAGCTGCAGTTATCTTGTTCCATATTTGAATTTCGACATCTATTTAATCTCGACTTGTGGGGTGAATAGGTGTTGGTTCGGAGTCTGAGAGTGAATTTGAGTTTTCTGAGTTTAGAGTTCCAGAATTTATTATTGAAGTGTTCTGTCGAGAAGGCGGGACTGGAGGGCAGAGGCGAAAGCCGCATGCTTCATCAACTGACTTCAACGAAAAACACCAGTTTTATTCTTTTTCTTTTCAATTCCATTATGAACTAGTTCTATTTTCTAATGATTTGATGTAGCCTAGCGTTGAACACACAATTTATATTCCAAATTATTTTATTTTCAATATTTTCATTATTGAGTGTTTATTCCTTATTCTTAATGCTTACAATTTTCTAACTAACTATTGTTCGATCTTTTGGACTGCAATGAGACCGAGAAGTGATTTGTGATTAAAGCTCTAGGATTACACACCATTAGTTGAGTGAAAGTAGAGATACTTTACTGCGACTAAGGTGATTTTGAAGAAAAATTCAAAGAACTTAATGAGTCTCCAATTAGTTAAATTCATATAGAGATATTGAGTTATTAGTTGAATATATTTTTTTGTATTGTTTGAGAGAAAATATTAAATAGTTAAGAGATTTTTATCATCAGCTTGAAATAATTGAAATTCTATAACAAGGAAGAATAAATTGTGTAGAATTTGCTAAGTAATGTCAAACCCTTTAGATCTATTCTTATTATCTTTAAAATCTTAATTTTGATGCTATTTTCTTCAATTTAATTTAGATAATCCTTTCTTCAAATTTCGGTTTTCCAAATAATAATTAATTTAGTAAATTTTAATACTCAATAGCATAATTATTCTCTATGGTTCGATATCCATTTTCTTAAAAACACTTTACTACTTATTACAATTCTATGCACTTGCAGATATATTTTTATACGAACAAGATCCCATGAGTTGATAAACCATCATCGTCTCCAAGCCTTTCGACTCTTCGATAGCCATCATAATATAATTGAACTTTGCATGCACGAGTGAAAAATCTTCTCAACCACCCAGGCATCCTCCAGCTTTTCTCCATATCTCCTCATTTGATTCACAATGGCCAACAACTTTGAAAAATTATCCATAATCGTCTCAGATTCTTGCATACAACAAACTCACCTCGTAGCGTTTGGAGCCGCACCTTCTTCACTTTATCAACTCCTTGATAGGAGTTTTGTAAGATCTCTCATGCTTGCTTGGAATTAGTGGAATTGGCCACTTTCTTGAACATTGCTTCTCCAAACATTGATGGATGAGCGTGAGAGCTTGTTGGTCCTTTTTTCTGCAACCTTTGCAGAGCCTCTTTTTGATTAAGACTCAATGAAGCTTCATCTCTAAGCTTCTCATAACCTTTTTCTACGATCTCCCATGCATCTTGAGATCCAAGCAAAGCATGCATTCGAATGCACCAATTCTCATAATTCTTGTTTGTCAAATGCGGAAATTGAAACGGAAACAACGAGTTGGCCATCTTCAAGATCTAGAAAATTGTAGCTCTAATACCAGTTTGTTGGAAAAGAGAAACAGATATTCTATTCTAGAGGGAAGAGAGGAAATACTATTTCCGAAATTTCTCTAACTGAATTACTTCTCAGATTGCTTACTTTGTGCTAATTATACATGGGTATTTATAGGCATGTAGATTCACCTAACATTTTCTCTAATACATGAACTTCCCTAGTACATGAACACCCAAGTACAATACATGAATCACTTGTTTCAAGATGAACCTTCACTCTAGTTCATGAATCTACCGGAAGACACAACTATTTATCTAACATATACTAAATTAAGTTTATTATTCAACACAGTTAAGGTGAAGGATGGTCACACGAAGCCGAAAGTAATTCTCAGACATTACCCGCGGTGTGGTAAAGGCAGCTAGAACGTACACATGGATTTTAAGTAGAGGTCGTGGCACAGGGGTTAAGTTAGAAAATGGTTATGTTGGTTTTCATGGATGTCAGAAAACCTGGAGGATGTTGACCTCTCTAGCTTTTCTTTTAAATTTTGGCATATGTTGCTCGGGATTTATACTACTTTAAGTTATGCATATGTTGCTCGGGATTCTGATGTCTTTTACTATGTAACAACTGTCACTGCAAGCATTCATATTACTTATCATTGATTTTAACTTACTGAGATTCTTGTAATGTCACTATAGTAGTCCCACTACAGTTTTGATCCTCAGAACAGTAGGCTTTGTTGCAGACTTGGGCGACGAGGGTACCTACGAGCAGGACGACCCAACGCAGCCTGAGGAGTGAAAAGGGGGTTTGTTCTCGTTATGGCCATCCGTTTAGATTTTTTATTTTTGTCAAGTTTGGTGGACTGTCTAGAACAGTTTCTGGTTTGTAATAACGTTGGTTGTTATGGATCTCATACGTTGGTGACTTAGGGATAGCACTTGATGCCATGTTTGCAATTTTAAACTTTTCTCTGGTACTAAATTTTTTTTATCAAATATGTGTCTTTTACCTCTTTTCAGCTGCAAATTCACTACACTAGTATGGAAAGCATACGAGCACAACTTAAAGTTGTGCATCTGTTGCTCAGGAGTCTTGCGTCGTTTACAGTGTAACATCTCATGTCATGACAAGCATTCATATGACTTTTCATTGATTTTAACTTATTCAGATTCTTGTAATCTCACCATAGTAGTCCCATTACAATTTCGATCCTCAAAACAGTAGGCTTTGTTGCGCACTTGGGAGGCAAGGGTGCTTACGAGCAAGACGACCCAATGTAACCTGCAGTGTGAAAAGGGGGTTTTTTCTCTTTAAGGCCGTCCTTTTAGATGTTTATATTTTTGTATCAGGTTTGCTGGAATGTCTGGAATAGTTTATGGTTTATAATAACGTTGGTTGCTATGGATCTCGTACATTAGTGACTTGGGGATGGCACTTGATGCCATGTTTTGAGTTTTAATTTCTTTCTCTATTACTGAATTTTGTAGATCAAATATGTGCCTTTTACCTCTTTTCTAATGTGAATTCACTATACTATTATGATAAGCATACGAGCACAAAAAAAAAATTATGAGCATTATGGGATGTGTAACTTGAGCATTGCAAACTCTGATGATGCGATTTATGGCAAAACATAAGCGAGGGCCAGGGGTGCCACCTGGTCCTTGTCAAATTAACATCTTTATTTTTCTCGAGCAGAACGCGAATTAAGAAACTCAATATTTTTCCAAAATGTCTTACTATTTTCTAGAGCAATTCAAAATGGCTTTCTACATGATAGTCATTTGGCTTTATGAGGTCTAGATATAGGAGAAAAAGGTCTATTTAGAAGAGATAGGGGATTGGGGACGAAGTGAGAAGGTGTTGTTGGTGAATGAGTCCTTTTAATGTTTATATCTCTCACAACTCATCTATCTGAACATAATTTGATTTGGAATTTAATGGGGGATGTATTGCAACCGTGTCACGAATAAAAATGGAATTGCAAAAGCTAGAGGTGCCAATATATTGCATGACCTGTGAATTTGACACGTGAGAAACCGCCCTCTTATCAAACACGTGAAACTCATCATATCTCATTATATAAATGCCCAGAAAGGACTCACTCCATCGTTCAACTTGAAGAACCATTCAACTTGGCCAACGTGCAAGCTATTTCATCAGTTTCATATCATCCGACTTGGGGAATCACTCAATCCAGTCACTCACACCAAAACTCACAGAATCAACCAAGGGAATCTCTCTACCTTGTTAGTCGACTTGAACACACCACACATGATACGTCCAGGGAATCTCTCTACCCATCTATCAAGTGAGGTCAATACGAAAGTGTTCCGTCTTGATCATCATGGGGACTCTCTATACCCATATTAGACTCATGGCAACGTGTCGTAGGAATGGTGCGGGGACTCATTTACCCATGTATAATGATTGACTCACGATAAGACTTACTTAACCAGAAATTACAAACGCCATCAATCAGATACGCTCAAGCTCATCATCTAAAATCACAATGTAAAGATAATTATAAACATAATGAATGAGATATATTTTATTTCAATAAATAACAGAGGGGAAAATTACAGAATATGCAAAGCCAAATCTTACAACATACCCACAATCTTACAACCGTTGCTCCCTTTGAAGCCACTTGCTTTTCTCCAATACCATCTTCAAAAAAGCTCAAATATTTACAATCTCAAAAGTGAGATTTTTTCCCTTGTCCAATCCCTTTTAAAGGGCGGGATCATCAGGTGTACTTCTGACGTACTCATGACTCCTAGCATGCTTGAAAAGGAGCCCTTTGATCTCAATCGTCCATTTGCTAGATAATAGAGATAGATTGATGGGACAAGGCACGTATACTCCTATAGCTTGTCTTGAGTCCAATCTGCCGTCAATATGGCCTGGACCATACCTCTAAGTTCAGACGATATGGCCTTCAAAGTCATAACCTTTTATCCATCATACTCACTCCAGATATGTCTTGTCAGGAGGAGTATGGGCCTCTGCTTATGACACTGACACCTTCTGAGCATTTTGGTGTTATCCTAGAAAGCCCTTACGTCCATATCAGTCTTGTCCTTTACTATTTCTTGCCTCTTGCCTCTTGCCTCTTGCCTCTTGCTTGTAACTCACCCTTTACCCAAGCAACCATCTTCCACCTTGCCAAGGAAAGGCTCACTTCTTCATCTTCCCTTTGTCCTTGGAAGGTGGTCTCTCCACTTTGTGTTGGTGCAGTCGTAACATCCTTCCCTCATTTTTAAGAATTTCGTCCTCAAAATTCAATGAGGACCATCCCTCGACATGACATTCTAAAGGATGCCCATGAGGCGGGGGGTGTTCTCTATTGACACCGCTTGACATAAAGATTTACCCTCACCTTGATCTATCATCGGACCATGATCATGTATGATTGGGATAAGAGCTTCCTCCTCTAGCCACCTCTATCAGCTGCTTTTGGTGCACTCATCAGTATTGCTCTCTCATATCCTAGCTCATCCCATAGATTTGGCATTGCAGGAGGTTGG
Organism: Pterocarya stenoptera; assembly: GCA_003123785.1. NCBI lineage: Eukaryota > Viridiplantae > Streptophyta > Magnoliopsida > Fagales > Juglandaceae > Pterocarya > Pterocarya stenoptera. The sequence goes on along the minus strand of QEOT01002511.1, from coordinate 110,529 downwards.
TGAATCTCCACCCTTGCCCTATTCTTGTTCATCTTGTTCCTTGACTGTTCATTTCTCCCAATGTTGGTCTATGGTCGTGCCATCGTGGTTCAACATTTCCGCCATTAGGGTCCAGCCTTCTCATAGCTTTCTTCATCTCGACAGTGTTCCTCTTCTACTTGCGGACGTTCTACTTCTGGCCTCACTGCTTCGAGTCATCCATCTATGAAACGACGAGTTATTTGTAGTGGTACGGAGACCTTTCTTTTCTTCCTTCTCTCTCGCACCATGATTATAATTTAAGGGCTCTATGTGTTGTAGTCCAAAGGGAACTTTCAAGGCTTATATATAGTTGTGCTCCTACCTTTTTTTCTTTTTTCCTCTTTTTAAGAAAAGGGAAGTACCCCAATTTTATTTATAGCCCTCACTTGTGGTGGAGAAAAATCGTGATTACAAAACGAGGATACAAATAAACAAATAATAATAATAATAACCAAACCCAGGCATCCAAAAAATTCTCACCCTCACTATTATCTTTTTCCATTAGGAATGAACGAAACTACAATAGACTATAAATATAAGACTAGAAACCAAATAAAATGTAGGGCCAAACAAAATAAAACAAAGCAGCAAGATCAAACTCGATTTGATATGCAATGAAGGCATACCAAACTTATCCATTGGAATTAAGCACCTTAGCACCTGAGGCACATCGTCACATCTATGCCATGTCATATCAAGAATAGCTACACCATTCTTAGCCAACCAATCTGCCACCTTATTTCCCTCTCTAAAAATATGTTGCACATAACAAACCAAAGTATCTATGATGACCATGATTTCCTCCCAAAAATCCTCCAAGTACCACACCCCACAACTCCTACTCTTCCACCAACACCACCAAAGAGTCCAGTTCAATCTCCACAAAACGAATCCCCAAACTTTTACAAACCTTAAGACCCTGCAAAAGAGCTAGCAATTTCACTTTGTTATTCGATCCAACGCCTTTGGGAGAAGCAAAAGCATGTAACAATTCTCCAGGATCATCTCTGATAACACCACCAACACCGAAGGAACTTGATTTACTCCATCCGTTCGCTGGTTTATTCCATGCTACAAATTTGCATCGGCGAGTTGGAAGGACCTCGGGCAAAGCTGCAGCCACTGAAGAACCTGCATATCAAACTTAGATAATTTTGAAACCATATGAATATCATGACTCAACCGCTCCATCCAATGTTGAATAGAATGCCAAAAAGTATCGAATGATTCAACACGACCCTCCATACAGGCAACACATCTTCTACTCCAAAGGTGCCAAGTAAGTATCACAGGTAAAATCCCCACAAGTGTCCCCACTTGAGAGCAATTCGATGCATGGTGAAACCATGTAGTTACCATCGCCTTCCAATTCAACCAAAAAGAAAACCAAATATTGCACCACAAAATTGCCATACCTTAGCAGCAAAAGCCCCTGCAAAGAGAATATGGTTTTGATCTTCATAATTACCCTCACCACAACAATCACAATGAGAAACAATAAGGACACCAATGTGATGAAAACTATCATCCACACTTAAAGCCATATTCCATGCCTTCCACATTGAGATAGAAATTTTCAAAGGAAGCAACTTATGCCAAAACCATGAATGTCATTCAAGACTAGAGCCCTTTATGTGAATACAATCCCAAGTTGATTTTCTAGAGAAGCATTTATTCTCATTTTTTGTCCAAATCATGACATCCATCCCCCTCTTGCAAACTGCTAAAGCCTCCAAAATGTCATCCACATTATCCTATCCCACCAAACTAAACAACAAATCCACATCTCAACTATTAGACAACTTGCAGTCCTTTACTCTAAGCAAAGGTCGACCCATAAGTTGAATATCATCAATTAGTGGCCCACAATCCCTCCATTTATCGTACCAAAAGAAAATATTCCCCTCTTTAACACGCCACTTTGAATTATTAAGTACAACAGGAAAACATTTTACAATCATTTTCCAAAACCATGTACCCTTATTCATATCAATGAGAGTCAAAGGCTTATAACCCACATATTTCTCCTTAAAATATTTTGCCCATAAATAATTACCTAGAATTAAATTCCAAGCAAACCTCAAGTGTAGAGCATGTTGCATATCATCAAGTTTTCTCAAACCCAAGCCTCATTCCTCAATCGGTCTACAAATGTTATACCTTGCCACCCATTTTTTCTTCCCTTTGCCATTCACCTCTCCCCAAAAAAATGTATGCATCATACGGTGTAAAGATTTGATGATGGATTGAGGAACCTGTAAAACAACAAACAAATGTAAAGTCATGCTCGAAAGAACATGCCTTAAAAAAATAAGTCTTCCTCCTGACAAAAGGAGCTTCATCTCCCATCCACTTATTTTATTACGGACTTTAGTCGCCACCTCCTCCAAATGCTCATGTTTTAGTCTCCCAAAGATAATAGAATCCCCTAAATATTTGAAAGGAAAAGATCCTTCCAAAAATCCCATCATTCGTTTGAGAAATCTCTTGCAAATCATAGGGATTTTTTGGGAAAAAAACATAGTTGTTTTGTATTTGTTGACATGCTAGCCAGACCAATTCTTATACTTATTCAACATGGCTAAGAGTTCCTGGATTGAACTCGTGCTGCCATTAGTAAAAATCACCACATCATCAACATATATAAGATGAGAAATGAGAGTCGTACCTCTAGTCTATGAGAACTGTCCAAATCTCTTTTCCATCACACTTGGCTTGAGAAGTCTAGATAGTACCTCTTGTAAAATAATAAAAAGATAAGGGGAGGGAGGATCTTCCTAGCGCAACCCACGGCCTCCTTGAAAAAAATCTTTTGTGGTTTCGTTCATCATAATTGAATACCAAGGAGTCGAGATACAAGCCCGCATTAGAGCACAAAATTGAGAAGAAAATTCGAAACACTAAAGAACCTTCAACAAAAATTTCTAATCAACCCAATCATACGCCTTAGCCATATCCACTTTAAGCAAGATATTCCCACCATGAGACTTCTTATTTATGTATTGCACAATTTCCTGCGTAAGACTGATATTCTCAAATATGCTCCTCCCAGGAAAGACTGATATTCTCAAATATGCTCTTCCCAGGAATAAATGCACCTTATTCCATTGAAATCATCTTCGAAAGAGAACCTGTCAAACGATTAACAATAATTTTGGAGCAAATTTTATTAAACACCAAGTATAGGCTAATTGGTCTAAACTTATCAAATCTCGTGGGTACATCCACCTTTGAGACCAATATAACAATTATGTCATAAAAAATCTTGGCAACTGTTTAAAGATAAAATAAAAAATAATAATAATAATAACTCCAAAATATCTTCCAAGACATCCAACTTCACCACCTCCCAGCAACTCTTAAAGAATCTCGATCCAAAACCATCCGGCCCCAGTGTGCTATACAGCGGGATAAAAGAGAGAGCAATAACCACTTCCTCCATAGAAGGAATACCAGAAGGACAAGCACACTCATCTTTCAAAATAACAGGTGAAATCAAATAAGAGAGATCCGAAAGTTCTCTAGGCGATACCTCTTGAAGGAAATTTGAAAAATAATTCACAACCCCATGATGAAAAGCTTATGCCAAATCAAAAATAGCTCCATTTGAAGGTCGCATTTACATGACTCTTTTGTGCTTTTGTTTGCTAAACACACATGAAAGAATTTAGAATTACGGTCCCCTTCAACCTGCCATTTCAACTTTGCCATTTGTGCTTGTCTTGTATCCTCCCTGCGCCTCCAAGTAGCCAATTCCACAGTTGACAAAAGTAACTCCCAATTAGCATCTTCATCCTAACCACTTTGTAGTCTTCTTTCAACTTGATCTTCAAGCTGAGCAATCTTCACATTAGTTCTCCCAAAATCCACCTTATTCCATTAATGCAATGCCACCTTAACTCTCTTAATTTTATTAGCTAGCTTCATAAGACCCACACCTACAACAGGTTTTTGCCAAACCTTCCTTATGCATTCCATAGAATTTGGATGGTCAACCCACATCTATTGGAACCGAAGGGTGAAGGGCCATATGAAAAAGGATCAAACGTAAACTCAATTAACATCGGACAATGATCTGAGGTAGACCTCAAAAAATACAAACAGATAGCATCAGGAAATTCAGACATCAAAGTTGCATCCAAGAACACACGGTCTAGCTTTGCCCAACTTCTAGAGAGACCACTTTGACCATTACACCAAGTAAAATTTCTATCCTCGGTATTCATCTCAATCAAACCACCTTGGTGAATCCAAGAATTAGAATCATCCATAGCATCATGTGGTATTGGCCTCCCACCTTCCTTTCTGAATCATACAATATAATATTGAAATTTCCAACAAATAAACACAGTTCCGAATCAATACTATGAGGACTAAGCTAATCCCATAATGCTTGCTGTTAATACATATTACACTTAACATAAATAAAACTAAAAACAAAATGTTGTAACCTGTGACGCCCCGACTCTCACGTACAAAAAGCCTCGGGAATCGTGACGTCAGGATGATGACAACACGGGTCACACATCCCAACGATACGTGCTCAAGTGTGTGCAACGTGCCACCAGAGCACCAAAGAGTCGCAGCGGATAGTAATAATTAAGTCGCTAAGTACCAGAATTTTTATATACAAAATAACCAAAAATCCAAGTATACTTAAAGTTATACAGACATCTAAGAAAATATAATAAAACCGAATACAAACGCATGGGAAACAAATCCCATAACCAAAAATAGCAGCAACCACTTGCCACTTAACCACGGAGCCGATCTCTAAGGCTCGTCGTCTTCGTCCTCATCTGCAGCAAAATCTACAGTACCATAAAATGGTACCGCAGGTAAGTAATAATCCAAACGATCTCCAAGATTAAAATACATTTAATGCAACCAACATGCATGCATATGATGATATATGCACCAAACCCAAAAAAACATCATTTTTCCCAAAAACGATTTACACAAAGATATTTTATTGGACACTGTAGACGGGATTCACAGGCGGGACTCTACCACCATCCCTACTTACCACCATCCCTACCGCGTGTACCGTAGGCGGGAATCGCAGGCGGGACTATACCACCGTCCCTGCTTACCACCATCCCTACAGTTTCCTTTCCTTTTTTCCCACAACTGAAAACCCAGTTTTCAATAAACACAAATGTGATTATGCGTGCACATGCAATGCACTAATCCAACCATAAATTCTACCAATCAATCCAGCAGTAAATTCCAACAACCAAATCAGATCACCACACAACCAATCACAGACATAATAAACCAGTCAGTGCAAAAATATATTAAAACCTTAAAGATGTTCGGGAAAATACTTACAGCGCTTTAATATATTTTTCGGAGGATCACGAGAGAGCTAGAAGCGCCAAAACAGCAACACCACAGTGTAAAAACACTGTGGCCGAAAACACAGTGAAACCCAAATTCACACGGGGCCAAACGAAGACTTGGGAACGGTAGGGTAGGGCCTATGGAAGGTGGGGAAACTAATGGTGTCGAAGGTTGGCCGTGGGTGGCGGCCGAAACGGCGGTAGAAGGCCGGATAGTCAAAAACGGAGATGAGCTCGGCTGGGCTTCACCGGTGACGGATCGGGACTGGGGTTGGGTCCATTAGGTTGCTAGAGGGCCGGTGAAGAAGTAGTGAAGAAATGGTGGCCGGAGGTGGAGCGACGGCGGCGCTAGAGCAAATGGAACGCCGCGGCTTTGAGGTGTGCGTGGGGGCTATTGCCGGCGAGGGAGAGGCTGAGATCGGAGGTATGGCGTCGCCGGCCGGTGGGGAAGGAGATGGGCTGGCCGATGTCGAGCACGGCGGCGCAGGGTGGTGGCTGGCTGGAGAGGAAGAACCGGCGTGGGAGAGGAGAGAGAGAGGGTCGAGCTGCACGGGCTGGGGAGGGAAACCGGAAAGAGAAAGAAGAAAAAAAAAAAAAAGGGGAAAAAGAAAAAGAGGAGGAAGAAAAAGAGATCCAGCCCTTTCAACTTGGGTTTCGAAAGTGATCCAACGAAAAAGGTTTTAAAGCCACTAGATAAATAAAATAATTCAAACTCAATGAAATGCTCGATTAAAATAATAAAAATATTAAAATCCCAAAAAAACAAGCCAATATAAATTAAAGATCAATTTAAAATGTAAAACAATAAATAATATTAAGAAAATCCATTAAAATGATTTTCACAACTTAAAATATTATAAAATAATATTTCAAAACTCCTTAAATTTTTAAAACAAAAGAATGAATTTTTTTAAATAAATTAAAATAATCCTTCTTTAAAAAGCACTAAAATACGGGGTGTTACATAACCCCTCCCTTACTAGCATTGAAATAAACTGCGTTCCCATTAGACTAATCTAAACATCCATTTCCTTACTCCAGAAAACCCAGATTTTACCACCAAGTTCTTCATTAGAAATAACACAATCAAAATGTAAAGACCTCATCAACCCTTGTGCTTTGTCAAAACTCTGAAACGGTTCCATCAATGCAACTATCTTTGACTTAAAACTAGCAATTAACTTTTCTAAACTGCCCCTAGAAGTCCCAATCCCCCTTATATTCCATGCAAATATGGGACTAATCATTAAGACAAAAGAGACTAGGGGTGTAATCAGTCCGGTCCGATCCGGTTTTGGACAAAATCTTGGACCGAACCGGTATGACCAGTTTTGCATTTTTCAAAACCGATTACGTAGATTACCCTCCTAAACCAGTACTTCCTGGTTTACTGGTTTCCGATCCTGTCCAGTCCCCTTTTTCAATTTTTTTAAAATATAAATTTGACATTAGAATAATATTAGACTAATAATATTAATATTATACAATTAGTATAGCTATATATTAGTATATATTAGTATTAGTTATAACCTATATATTAGTATAGCTATATAATACATGATCAATTACATTTTCATTTTTAAGATTAAACTTTTATTTTATAATAACATTATCTTATATATAATTCTATTAATAGCATATGATCAATTAACATTTTATATTATAATTTATAAATTATAATATAAAATTATTTCATATATGATATATAATTATATTAATATATATATAATATTTTGTATAATTTTAATTTTATATAAAATTTATATATAAAATATTATTTTTTATATATATTTTATCAACTGGTCCGGTCCAATCTAGTCTGAAAAATCTCTAAAACCAGAACCAAATCGGTTCCGACCGTTTGTAAAATATAAAAACCCCTAAAATAGACGATCAGGTAAAAACCCGAGTAGAGCTCCTAGCTTTCACAAACTATTTTTTATTATATTTCTTCTTCTTCACACCTCCCTCTGTTTCAGTTTGATAATCTTTGTCCTACAGAAGAACCTCAGGATGAACTTCAGGTTTCGGGTCTGAAGCAATCGCCTCTTCTAGAAGAAAGAAATCCTCATTTGGTGGATCATCATCAACTTTCTGAGAAATATCATTCCTATCAATCATCAAGCTCGTGTCATCTATCCACATAATTTCGATCCCAACCTCCTCAAGGATGACGAGTTTGGAATTTAGAACCGCATTCGGACTCTGAAAGTCTAATGGATTATACTCCTCTTCGATACGCTCATTACCAGCTGCAACTCCAATTACATTAACCCCTTCCAAATTTTCTTCCTGAACAGGGGGGGATGAACTCCCTATACCCGGGTCCTCAGACAATCTTACCACAACATCACTTCTATCCTTAATAGTTTGCTTCTCAACATCAATACTATTCTGGATTTCATTTGTCACCGGACCAACAACTGCTCCTAGTTTCCGAACCCAAACTTTTTCCCCATTCAAAGATTTGCCAGATCAACAGGTCCTTGAGTTATGCCCCTGCACCTTGCAGTACAACAAAACGCTGAGAGGGTTTCATACACAATTTCTTGCTTTCTAATGGACGCCAACCCTGGGGCTCCAATCCAGAAAGAAGAAAGGGGCTCCTTGGCTGCATCCATTTCCACACATAATCGGGCACCATCAATACGAGTAGCACATCGACTCGGATTGTCCCGCCGAATAAATATTCCTACGGGAGCCGTTAGGATTCTTAAAAGGATTCATGATAAAAGTTGGGAGGCAAACCTGGCAACAGGATCTAGACTGGGACACATGAAGGTTCTTCATCCTCATTGAATCAGGAGTCCAGTGGAAAGCCCGATAAGGCACACCATCAACCTCACATGCTTGATAAGATAGAGCTTTCAAGAAATTAGCCTCTGAAGACATACGGATAAATACATTCCTAGGACGCCTCATAGTCAAAGCAACTAGAGTACCAGCAAGGCCCCAACGGTTGTGAATGAACGCTCTAATGGCATCCAAGGAGGGACGTTGCCATAGAAATTTCAAAATGATAGAGAACCTATAAGGTTTGGCTAAACGATTGATCTCATCCTTTGAGAACTGAAAAAACAATTCACCATCCATGCACTTCGGCACGCGAGGTGCTACTATCAACTGGAAGGGGTTGTGGCACGGCCGAAACAAGTCAACGAATGACAGTTGACCTAGGTTGGCGTCCGTGGCTACCATGCAGCCTTACGTAGAATCCCTTAAGCAGCTGAAAATAGAAAAAACCGTAGCATAGTGAAAATAAAATAAAAAAATCAGCATGAAGATTTTATCATTGTGGCTTTCATTTGTCTTTGAACAAAATAAATAAATCTGATGTGATTTGTTAAGACTCTTCAAAGGATCTCCGCAAAATGGTATTATTAGATACGTTAGCATTAGATCTTTTGTATGCGAAGATGGAAAACATTGTGGGTTCACTACGACCTTATAACGTGTTAATCTCAGATCTGGCCTTTCCATAATGGTTTAGGAATTTCTCATCAAACACATGACAGCTATACATGTGTAGCATGTGAATCTGTGTTTAAGCAAATTATCTAGATCCTGAAGGTTTTGTTTGTAATTAATTAGCATGCAAGATATTTTTGTTTGTGTCATGTGTACATGCAACTTGATCAGATGGGATACTTGAATTATGGATGATTTCTAGATACACCTGTATTAATTGTTCTCTTTATCGCTTGAAACGATGCAAGAGTGTCATCTAGGCGCATTTTGTTATTGCAATTGAAGTGTAGCAAAGTCAGCAATACTTATGGCAGAAACTTGAATCAGAGAGAGGGAGAGATCAGAGAGAGAGAGAGTTGCCAAGAACATTCATTGGTTTTATTAGACCATCATTTCAATCTTGTGAATGCAATACAAATCTGAAAAGCCATCTTACATGCTAACAAATGCTAAACTAAAAATTATATAGGTTCAATTATTTGTGGCCAAGTATCCATTCTTATACATGGAGGAACCTTTGAAATATGGCTTTGTTTTAGATGTGGAGAAGGAGAATACAGAACCCGAGAGCAATTTATTCCTTGTGGCCGCCAAGTATCCCATTATTGTGATACATGGAGGAACCTTTGAAATTTGGTTTATTTTGAGACGTGAAGAAGGATAATGAAGAACCAGGGAGAATTGTGTAAACCACAAGTGGGCTTCTCACCACATGAACCCCATAAGTCCACGTAATAGCCCCTGATGTGATCGGCTGCTGTTCAATATTTGGGCCATAGACTGTCACGGTAAACGACTTTTTCTCTCCAGTGGCAGTGAATGACAGGACAGATGGTTCCACTCTAATGGTAAGAGAGGAAGGCATATACCAACTGAGAGTGTAGGTCGAGTTTGGTGGGCCAACGTTGGTGACTGTTCTACTAAACACAGCTCTAATTGGCAAACCATCTTCCACGGCTATGGAGAATGAGGGATAATTGAGGCTCCAAGCTCTTCCAGGCACAGTGGTGGTGCAGAAACTACTGTTGTCTCCTGTGATGAGTTTTAGCGTGGTGGTATTGTAGCCCTGCTTACAGAGGAAGTCAATGTAGTCTGCCTCAGATGCATCATAGATGAGCCCTGGGTCTATGGCTTTCAATGGGTTGATATGACCTGATCCATAGGCAAATTCAAGGTCTTCATGCTTCTTTGGGTCCACGATGTAAGCTGTTCATGAGAAAAATATGTTTAGAGAAATCTAACAAGCTCGGTCTCATCAAATGAAGACCACACCAATGTAACTAGTTTTGCTATTTGCCAATAACTCTTAAGTTCCAACCAATCAGTAGAAAGGTCTGTTGAGTCTGTCTGTTGTAGAAATTAGGTGTTTTTCCTATATTTATGATACGAAATAGTCATTTTTCTAGAATGAACTCAAGTTATTTAATACTTCACCTGTGGTCATGAGGGCAGATTTAATGGCGGCAGGGGACCAGTTTGGATGGACAGCCTTAACATAAGCAGCTGCACCACTAGCGTGAGGACAAGACATGGATGTGCCAGAAATTATGTTAAATTTAACACTCCTGGTGTCCTCAGAGTCAATGGAAGGTGGTGCCACGGGAGACCAAGCAGCAAGAATGTCCACTCCAGGGGCAGTGAGATCCGGCTACAAATCATTTAGACAAGATTGTTGGCATATCAATGCGAGTTCTCAAAATGAAAGGTGCAAAATACTTAGTACATTAGGTATTAAATCCATCAATCACCTTGAGAATGTCTGGGGTGATGGGATTTGGTCCTCTGGAAGAAAACGATACAACATATGGTGCCATGACGTCCTTCCATGTCTCGCCAACTAAAATAGTTGCGATTGGGTTTCTATCAAGGGTTTGCATAATTTCATTAGTATGGTGTAGAGAATCTAGAAGTTATGATTCTATTTAAGGAGAGATTTAATTAGTATAGAAATTTATATACTCTGTTGATTTGATGTAGTCCAAAACTTTGAGGCCATCTTCTATGCTGATTACTGTTGCTGGGAATGAGTAGCTAAAGGCAAAATCATTGATGGATGAGTCGGCAGCCATAATGGTTCCCACACCATTGGCTGTTGAAACGCCGGTGCTGGCTATTAAAATGCCGGGGCCACCATCGATAGTTTCACATAAGACGATATTTCCTTGAACTTTGTGTGAATTTAGTGCACCAGGAAAGCAAAATTTCGAAATTGTTGTATCAGCTCCTGCTGAGTAATTTACAGCACCTCCACCCCAAATCAAGGGAAATGAGTTTCCATTGAGATCAAAACTATTAATGGAGAGGCCCTTCATTATATCGTTCAACGCATTAGTATGCATGGTATTATAAGTGAGGATTGCTCTTTTGAATTAAACAACTTCAATACCATATATAGGAAAACTCACCGTGTAGACTTGTCCGTTGCCAAGCGCAACTTGGGCAACAAATTTTCGGTCAATGGTGCTGGCAGCAACAGTTTGTATCCAAGGTGCGAAATTGCTGACAGTCGACGGAAAAGGCCCTGAGTTTCCAGCAGAAGCTGAGGTCAAAATGCCTTTTCTCATGGCGTGGAAAGATCCAATAGCAATTGGGTCTTCAAAATATTGCCCAGGAAAGTCAGAACCAAGGGACACTGAAATAACGTCAACTCCATCTGCTATTGCATCATCAAATCCTGCCAGGATATCTGCCGAAGAACATCCGAATGACCAGCAAACTTTATACATGGCAATCCTTGCCCCAGGAACTCCACCTGTTGCAGTTCCTTCAGCTAGCCCAAAGTAACTCGCTCCAACTACCTCCCTTCCTGCAGCGGTTGAGGAAGTATGGGTTCCATGACCCTCAGTGTCCCTTGGAGATTTAAAGTCAGTACTGTCGAAGGAGTTGTCACTATTGTAGTAACGTGCTCCAATGATCTTGCTGTGAGTTTAAGAAATCTTCGTGAGCTTCTAAGTAAGATAAATGACATTTTAACAAACTAAGATGATCTTGTTGTGCATGCATCGACTACATATATTGCATTTGTCACTATCAGAACGAGTATGGTTCCCTTTTTCGTTGTTGGTTGTCTGCTATAAGTACTACACAATCTTCATAATGGTATGTGAATGCAGTCCTAAAAAGGTTTGAAAATGTTTTCCATGATCTCTTTTCATGTTAATTTTCACTAATGGTGTTTAGGCCCAATTAAAGCTCGATTAAGTACTCATGAGGAGAAAGGGAGCTTACTTGTTGCAGGTGAAGTTGGCTCCTTGGCACTCACCCTTCCATTTACTGGGTGGAGGGCTGAGTCCTTCATCACTGAAGCTCTCAGATTCTGGCCAGATTCCTGCACCACAAAAGACGTGAAGAAAACACTTCACATTATTGAAACATAAAGTACGTTGGTTATTGACGCAAATCATATTGGTGGCAACTGTTTCGATCTCAATAGAAAAACTGGCCTGTGTCTAGGAGCCCAATAATGACATCTCCTTCTTGAGGGCTTCCGCGTTTGGCCTTTGTGACACCCATGAAGTCCCATGACCTTGTAGTGTGAAGCTTTAGTTTATGGTTTGGAAAAACTGAAATTACATCTTCCATTTCTGCAAACATTGATCAGTTGCGTTTAGCCCATAACATACTGTTAACATGATTTTATTCCTTGCGACTTGTTTGCATTCTCACCTGACAACTTTGCAACTTCATCATCAGTTAATTTAGCGACAAACCCGTTAAAACTCTNTTTTTTTTTTTTTTTTTTTGAAATGATTTTTACAATCTAAGGTGTGTAAGCTTCATAAACTTCCTATAAAAAAAAAAAAATTAAAGCAAATATGAGATCCATGTGAAAAGAATAGATTCCACATTTTTTCAAAAACCAGAGAGGACTGGATTTGCATATCGTACAGGTGTATCTAGCATGCATTTATCTTCAATAATATAGCAATTATTATGATTAGAAGGACCAAAGAACACATGCTAAAAGCGTCACAGTGCTCGCACTTGGCAGCTCAAGATTGTATAGGCACTCCTGACCTTAGCAACCTACATATAAGCTTCGACAATCGACTACTCATTATTTTTTAACCCATGGTTCTGAAGTACCATTAGAATTAAGCTCCTATAACTATCTGTACAAGCATACAGCGTTAACTAACTACAAAAGTTGTGCAAAAATAAAGCATTTAAGAAGTAACCTTCCGAGTACTCCTTCTAGCATGGAATGGTGCGCTGATGCAACAGAAAAATCTCCCTGAGGCAATTCTCCCATGTAGACAATGTGGACCTAAAAGTAACACAAAAGACTTGAATACGATGATCTCATGTTGACTTGGTTTCTACATTCAAAATCTAATAATAAGCTAATAAAACCAATCTACCTGTCTTTCCTGGCCATGGCAGATCTGCAGAAGAGCAACAAGCAGTAATGGACACAGAAGAACGTGTATTAACCCTGCCTTGGCCATTGGTGTTATAACTTAGATGAACCAAAGTGTTAAAGCTAATGACCTTAATTTCAAACTAAGTGCGTGAAGTATTTATAGAAGATGCCTTGAAACTTGTTATGTCTCTCCCTTGTGCACATTGTGTAGCTAATTCGGCAGCTGAACTCCATCTTTAACTATTTTAAAGTTTTTGTTATTGTCGCCAATTAATCATGTTATTAAAAAGAGATTTTGGAAGAAGATCGAACAGATATATAACTTCCATGCTATTGAGTTCTTTTGGAGTTAAACAATGTTTGAGGAGAAAAAGAAAATATAGACAGCCTGCTAGAGCCAGCTTGAAATGGAAAACAACAAAAAAATAATAGGAAATCATTGGTGCTTTGCCGTCTCTTAAGCACTTCGATCTATTAATAAACTTTACGTTGTAATATTCTTGTTTAAGATCACTCATGTAAATTAATTATCTGGCGGTTGCTTCAAGATATATAACTTTTCGTTTCTTGGTGGTTCCGGCTTTAAATGTTTTGTTGTTATTCACAATTTAAGCATTATCTTTTGTTTCTCTAGTAAATGGCCGGCCCCTCCTCTTGCTCGCACTCTGGAAGGTCCGTACTGCTTCGTGCATGGGTTATATAGCTTGAAAAAATCAAAAATATATGCATAACCCTACACATCACACACCATAATTTTTTTTATTTTTTTTATTTATTTCTCTTATTAAATGTGTATTATATAGATGATGAATAAAAAAATATAAATATTTCAAGAAGACTAAAATAAAAAAAATTAAAAAAAATAAAAAATAATTTGGTGTGTGGTGTTTAGGCTTATGCATAGCAATACTCATATAGCTTTATCTTGCTTTCCTCAAAACAAAATAGTCTCCTGCAAGAATGTCCATAAAAATCTTTGTTAGTTAACGATGAAACAATAAGCAGTGAGGGACGGAAAAAATTATTAGGAAATCATGTACTGTTGTCCACTTAAGCATATTCTCAAATGTACACCTAAGCAGTACATGCTTTATAGCGATTTTTTTTTAATAAAAAAAATTGTAGATATAACTAAAATTTTTTTGAGTTATATAACTAAAAAACATTTTTGGCATAAAAGCAAGTAAAAAGTTTGGATATATTTTGAGCTTATGCCTTCTTGCCTCTGTTATCCCCTAAACCCCACATCCATGTCAACATAACTTCGTTGGGTCTTTCCGTACTAATACCATGGTCATTGACTCATTGTGGGTGCATTTTTATTTGAATAATAATACTTAATTTGATATGAATTGTTAAGACTTGATGGAGAATTTGAAAAAAAAATGGTATTATTTGATATTTTGGCAGAGATCTTACGTATGTAAAAATGAAATTTGAATTTTTTTTTTTTTTTTTTTTTTAGAAGAAGAAGGAGGACGGCACCTCCAAACGTTTTGTTTTATTGTTTAATTGGTTGGTTTATTGGTTTGGTGTTGATCAAATAAAAAACCAATGAAATAATAACAACCACTAATGTCAAATGTTCGGCAAACCCTTCCTCCCCACATCTTGCCAAAAATCTACAGTCAAGTTCCCCTCACTATATTAATGAGCTATAGAAAAATCAATACCAGCAAGTGACTGAAGAATTGAATCCCAATAGTCCCATAGGTGCCAGACTGTGCGTTGTCTAGCCTTGACCCAATCAACAAAATTTTTTTAATCAAAGTCAATATCAATATGAATTAAGCCAAACTCTTTGCCCAACTCTATTCCTGCAAGTAGAGCTCTCATCTCAGCTTGATTATTGGTACCATGCCCAAACAATGGTGAGAATGCAGCAATGAAACATCCATTGCAATCCCGGATTACACCCCCTCCCCCACAATTGTTAGGATTTCCCCTACAACTCCCAGCCACATTGGGTTTTACACGACCCTCCAATAGCCTTTTCCATCTCACAGTTCAAGGAACACTAGCAGAATTAGAGATTGACAAAGTTTTATTAATCTAAACCATTATGTTCCTTAGGCACGCCTTTACAGCCAACCAAATACTGTCTACCGTTTCCAAACGACCCTCCGTCCGAGCTATACACCTACACAACCATAGTCACCAAGTAATCACACTAGGCAGGAGACCAATCAGCATTCCACGCAAAGAACACTTCCTGGCATAGGCAAACCAGTGAGCCACACAGGACCTCCAACGGGATGCTTCCAAATGAGGGACACCCAGCACAACCTCAGGAAACGTCCAGACCATAAACGCAACATCGCCTCTACTCAACACATGATCAATAGTTTCCAGTTGGCCCAAACTGTAGCAATCGCACTTAGAAGCCATCAAAATTTCCACCGATTGTATTTTATCATCAAACGGTAGATAGTTAAATCTAGCCTTCCAACTACATATAGATATCTTTTTCAGCAAAAGGCCATGCTAAATCCAATCCATACCCTGCACCACTCGAGCCTTAATATGAATAATATCCAAAGCACTAGCTGTTGAAAACCGACCATCACTATTAGGCATCCAAATTAATGAATCCTTCCCCTCCTTACCCGCTACAATAGAAAGAATTATTTCATCAGCTTTTGTTTCCCCTACTAATTCAACCAGTCTGTCCCAATCCCAAGTATCCTCCAACCACACATCTTTAATCCCTTGTTAAACTTAGGTATAGGCTTTTAGAATTCTTCCAACATCTACATGTAAGTTGGTGTGATAGATATGCTATTCACATTACTTGATTTGATTTACAATATCTAAGTCCTTAAATTTATCTTACAAATCAAATTAATCATGCCACATTAATTTATAATATGGAATATGTATTTGTTGTTCTATTTTTTTTTTTTTCATTTTCTCTTCAATATTTTTTAATATCATTAATCATTAAAAAAATATACAACTTTACTAATAGTCACTTCCTTAATCACTAAATAAAAAAGTTAAAATACTCGAGCAGTAACTTTGAACAGTAATATTGAGGGGGTAAGAAGCATTTTCCTTTTAATAATGGTTTAGGGAGTTCGTCCAAACACATAGCTTTTGCATGCTACACATTTATGGATGTATGTTTAATCAAAATTATATAGACTGTATAGATTTTGTTTGTAATTAATTAGAAAATAATAAAAATCTATCTCTTCCTATTAGTTTAAGCTTTTGAGACAGTGGTGATTTCACATGATATCACAATAGATATCCTGAGTTCAAACCCTTACTCAACACTCTACCCATATTAGTGATATATTCTAGGTATTGGGCTCACTCATCGACAATGAGTCTAGCCCATACGTAAGAGAGAGTGTTAAGAATATGTAGATGCAAGAGTTTGGCTAGGACTAAGTGACTAAGTTGATAAGTTTGGATAGGACTAGGTGACTAAAATGATAAACTTCATCTTATTTTTGGTTTTTTAATTTGAATGAATGTAAAATACTTTGAATTTATCTATAACTATTTTGAGTTTATCTAGAAGTTATTAGAAAGTGTTTTAGACAAGTCAAGAGTGTGAAAATCGAGTTCAAATGGTTCTGTAATTATCTAGAGAAGAGTTTGAATGGGAAACTGCTATTGCTAAGAAGATTAAGTGCCAGGTGTCAGTATCCCGTCAGAAGAGTCCCTCTTGACAGAGTCACTCTCTCAGTAGAATCCTACTGCAATTCAAATTACTTTCAGATTGTTTATTTAAGGGATCCTATTGGTTAGGATATGTAAAGATTTAGTTCTTAATATTTTCTAAAGCATTTTCCAGTGCATATTTTGGTAAGAATTTTCCTTAGAGAATTTTCATAATATTTGAGACATTTTGGAGGTTACACATGAAGGTACAAAAATAGTAAAAAATTCAAAATTGCAGATGCTAACCTCAAATTTTAAAGAGATTAAAATGCTGAAAGATTAAAGTTTTAATATTTTTATGCTAAACTTGATGATATTACGAATTCCAGGTTTAATCTAGTGAGAAGGTGGAAGATTCAAGAGTCGTGAGAAATATTTTAAGATCCTTACTTGAAAGATTTCGCCCAAAAGTTACTGCCATTGAGAAAAGTAAGGATTTGGATGTTATAAAGGTTGAAGAACTGATCAACTCTTTGCAAACATGAGTCCTCAATTTCTCAAACAAGAAAAGCTAAGTTCATTGCATTAAAGACTGTGACAGAAGATTGATATGATTTTTCTGATGAATAAGATCTAAACGATAAGGATATAGATCTCATTGCAAGAAAATTTAGAAAATTTAGAAAATTCTTGTTTAACAAGAAAGCTAGTGGAAAATAAAAACGAGATAAAGAATTTCCTGCAAGAAAAGTGATAAAGAAAAATGAAATAAGGAAAAATATGAGAAAAATGACAAAGTAAAGTTCTTTGAATGTTCTGAATATGGTGGCATAAGAGTGGAGTGCCCAAACATTAAAAGAAACAAGGGAAAAACACGAATGTCACACTTAGTGATAGTTCAGAATCTGAAACTTCTAGTTCATCGTCTGATGATGAGAATTGTTTTATGGCTTTTACCACTATTGTTGATGATTTTCCTAAAATTGTGCTAACAAGATCTGAAAGTAAATTTGATGATAGTGACTCAAATATAACTCTTGTTGATTCTAACCATGAGCTAATCATATAGAAGGCTTATAATGATTTATATGAAGAAGTGGTCAAGCAGAAAAAGCTTAACAAGAAACTGTACAACAAACTCACAGCATTGGAGAATGAAAAGAACAATCTTTCGAAAGCACTAAAAAATTTTTGAAGTTGAAATATCGAAATTGAAGGCTCGAAAGGATGCACTAGACAAAGAATTGAAAATTTTCCAAGAGTATCAACAAAAATCAGCAACTCAAAAATTGGATAAGATGTTAAGTAGTCAAAAGTCGAATTGTGATCGTACTAGTTTGGGGTATACAACTTCCCAAGACAAAGATACTCAAGTCTCATTATCTGCTGCGACTTCCTCTAAGAGTATCATCTTTGTCAAAGAAAGTCAAGTCGTGGAAAGCCATATAAAATATCAACATTAAAGAAACTGAACCGAGGTAAGGTTCGAGGTAAGGTTGTGCTTATTTTTCATTATTGTGGTATTTCGGGTCATATAAGACCATATTGCTTTAATTTGAGTAAAGTGCAAAAAAATGGAGGTGAGAAAATCAAATAAAAAGGTAAAGACACATGAAAACAAAGTCAAAAGTTAAGCCAACAAATAAACACCATTAGAACCAAGGTATGTGAGTTGTTTTAACTTTGTCTTGAAAACAAAGATAAGACCACAAAAAGTTGAGATGATGTAAAGCTCGCCTCAAAATTTAAAGCAAAGTGTGTGATCAAAGAAAATGTTGTGTAACATTAATTAATAGCACCATTTGCATTCCTTGCATATTATTAGTTTAGGGCATGCATTTCACATTCTTTTATCTGTTTGCATCTCTTTTTGTTTGGTTTAGTTGAGTTGTTCTCTATTTTTCTGGTTTGTCATATAAAATTAAAAAAATTAAAAATTAAAAAGGAAGAGATCATTCTTGCCTAGCCAAGTCAAGAGTACTCGGACCCTCACACTTCCCATACTTGGAGTTGGAACATCTCTCTATTTTTTATATAGTCCACAAGGTGAGTGTAGACCTCATGACTCATTTTGCCAAAGTCAAATTCTAGTGTACTATGAGGAACTTATTGTTCATATTTTTTTTATCATGTATTTTCCATAAAGTCTTATAGATGCTATCCAAAGAGGGAGTCCTAACCTTAAATTAATAATACTAGTTGAACCTAGTACTAAAAGTCAAGAGGTCTCTTCTTGCCTGACATTAAGGTTTGATCCATGTAGAAAAAGTTGATTGGTTGGTACTTGGGTGGGGTTGTTTTGGCTGGATACAGGGGATGCTTTATTTTCTTTATGTAAATCCCTAGTGTCAATTTGTCACCACCGTATTCCTCCGCCATAAGTGAGAACTATTAAAACTTTGGGACGGGATCACTATTGGACATGTGATCTTCGGCTCTTCTATAAAATAAAATAAAAAGTTGATTTTTCTTCATTGCAGAAAAAGGCAAACACCCTACACAAATCTTGTTCCTTAAGTCCTTATAGAAAAAATTATTACTCTATTCATTGTGAAAAAAGATGAGCAATAAAATGGACGTACAAAGGGTTGAACAACCTTATGTTCGGAGGAGATACTCTTTCCAAGTATTTAAGTCCTAGTATAAAGTTTAACTTTTGAGGTCAAAGATAACCCATTTGGGAGTATCATGTGAAAGAAATATAAAGAAAAAGAAAAATGAAGGCAAAGTAAATATATATATATATAAAAATATTTAAATATTTGATGGTGGTAGTAAGTTGCCTCACTCACACAACTCACATAGACTTTGGCCATGATGACTTTGTTGTGTGTTCACACTTATTTTTCTTGGGCTCTTTATTTCAAGGGAAAAGCTTCTTTGCCTCCCTAAATTGACCGCCCTACTTGGCCACTAGTCCAAAAAAAAAAAAAAAACTTATTGATTAAGGAAGTAATTTTAAGTGTATTGGTGTATTTTTTATTTTTTAAAAATATTTAAATATATTAAAAATATATGAAAAGAAAAAAGGAAAAAAAAAAAAAAAAGCTTGGGCGTGCTGAGTAGACTTACCCTTATTTCAAATAAGAGAGTATGAACCTCTTTCAATGTTGGTTGTAACTTGTATGATTGGAACATTGTGCTTGGATATTTGGTGCATTTAAGCAACTGAGTTGGCTTCAAAAGAATTAAGTTGCTTAAAAAAAACAAAAATTATTGCTCATTGCAAAATAGAGTGTTGTGTTAGATTTTTTGGCATATGAGCATTAATTTTTTACCAGGTCAGTACCAATTTATTTTTTATTTTTTTTAGTCCTGATAAGCATGCACGGTTGTTTTTTGATATATTGGCATTTTTCTGCATTTTTGTGTACATGGGTCGGAAAGGTGTGTTTTAATAGGGATAGTTTTGGTTTGAGTGTTTAAGTCCCAAAGGGACTCTAAGCCTTAGGCTCGGGTGTGTGGCACATTAAGCCACTAAGTAACTTAAGTGACTCAATGTTTTTTATAGATACTCGACCCCCAATACTTCCTCCTATCTCACTCATGACTTTACACTTCACTACTCTAAACTTTTTTTGCCCTAGCCAACTACTACTCTTTGAGAATCACGAGCCCTAGCATCCATTCGGTCTTTACAATCAAGTTTATCTTGTCTCTATATGGGTGTGCAACACGAAAAGTACAATCTCTTCTTCTTTCTAAGTTCTAGGGATCGACAAACACCAGTTTGGGGATTTTTTTTTTTTTTTCCTTGATTTGAGACTTGAGACTTGGATTGTTTTGATGGTTAGGGTGTGCAAAAGTGGATTGTGTGAAGTGGTTCTATTTTTGTTCATGTACTGAGGAAGGATTTTTGGTGGTTAATGCTTTATACACTTCAGTTTTCATGATATGCCCACCAAGTGTTTGATTTTTTGTCTCAACCAAATTTTCTCAATCTTTTGTAAATTGTTTTACATGCATTCATATTAATACATCAGTTCTATCTAAATGCATGGTTGAGTTGAGATCAGAAGGTGTTTTGGCCATGTCAAGTCAAGGAGTATCATCTTGTCTTTTACATGACACACGTAGGTTTGGATCTCATTCATTTTGATTATGACAGTGTCGCTGACCCTTCACAGATAAGACTCACAAATGACAGGTTGGTGAAACTATCATTTGAAATGCAGCTGGTGTTGGAGAATGTCATGGACTCCAACTTGGAAAAATATTCACCCTTGTCAAATTAGTGACAAAAGGGGGAGTTGAGAGAGGAGCAGATATGAGGAGTTGAATAGATTCAGGGGGAGTTGAATGATGAATCTTTTGTTTATGTTTAAGATAGTTTAATATTGTGGGGGAGAACTAAATTCTAGTTTGCAAAAATTATTTTAGAAACTTTTACTTGATGGTTGATTTCATTTAAGTTTACTTTTGCCGGACATAATTTTGATGTTGGACTAGAACACGCTTAGACTTTGAATTAGATTTTAAATCTTGTGAATTTTAATAGTACTAATCTTAGTCACCTTTCTATGTCAGTATTTTTTATTCTTGATTATTTGCTTGGAATTTCTACTCGGTTTATTAGTCTGTTGTTTGTGCTTTTGACAGGTTTATATTACATTCATCAAATTTGTTTTGTTACCAATCCACCAAAGGAAGAGATTGCAGATGTAAGAGTTTGGCTAGGACTAGGTGACTAAGTTGATACATTTGAATAGGATTAGGTGACTAAGATGATCACCTTCATCTTATTTTTGGTTTTATAATTTAGATGAATGTGAAATACTTTGATATGAACTAGCATAAATGGAATCCCTTGAACCCACAATAAATTTGAAAACTCACCCAAGAAAACCAAAATCAAGTCAATAGATGAAGAATCTAAATCCGATGAGAACTTGTTTCAAGAACCTAGATTATATTAAAATCTAGACTCGCTAAAGACTCGGTCTCAAGAACCCAGATTACAAGGAGAAACGCCACAAAGGTTGTGATTTACCTTTAATAAGTTCAAAAGTTCAATTAAAAACAAGAGGAGTAAAACTCAACTCACAATGAATAAATTCATCAAATTTCATAAACTGATTAAAATGAGGCTACAAAAAGTATTTAAAGCAAAACCTAATTGAAACTCTAGTCCAAAATAAACCCCTTTCTTCCAAAAATAGCTTGGATGAATAGTGCCACGTGAACAATACTTCACTGAATGAACAGTGCCGCTACAGTGATTCGGCTGCATGAATAGTGCCACTACAGTAACTTTTCTAAAACGTAGTTTCTAAAATTGTAACTTTCCAAATAAGCCATTGGCCAAAATATAAGGCCTTCTCAAAAACCCTAATTCATAAAAATAAGACATATATGGACCAAACATCCTAAAGCTCAATTATTCTAAACTAATAAAATAATTCATTTAAATGATTTAAACAATTTGAAATCCTTCAAGTATCCAAGGCCTTTAAGTCATATTATTGCCCTCTTCTATAGCTTATATCAAATGAATCAAAATTGGATCTTCATCCTTCAAGCCCATTTTGAATGTTGGGCTCTTGCTTGACTCGTCTCAAATGGATTGCATCAATCCTTGTATTGCTTCCTTTATCTTCTTAGCTCTTGATCTTGTAATTGGCCCATATTGAACTTGCAAAGAATCTTTAAAACTAGGTCCATCTTGGGGCCCATCATTCCCCCTCTCCTCAAAAGGATTCGACCTCAAATCTCCACCTCGATCAAAAGGAAAGAGGTTAGTAACATGGAAAATAGTGTAAATATGATACTTACCTGGAAGATCCACTTTATATGGATTATTATCATTAATTTTCTCAAGAATTTGAAAAGGTCTATCCAACCTACTCCGGTCATCAACAAGCAACAACATCAAAGTTAAGGGAGAAAGTAGATTAAAACCATAAACAAATTCAAAGGGAGAATAAGAAATAGTAGTATGCAAGGTTTTATAATATGCACACTCAAATAAGGGCAAATGATACTCCCTCAAACATCCATGTAACAATTCAATAAATGACAAATGATACTCCAACAAACGCTCATGCAACATGTCAATGAATTGCAAACGAAACTCCCACAAATGTTCATGAAACACATCTAAATGTTTTCTTTCACCAAAATGATCACACCAATTATATGCAAACTCAATGAACGGCAAATAATACTCCCACAAACGTTCATCCAACCTGTCAATGAATGGCAAATGATACGCCCATAAATGTTCATGCAACACTTCTAAAGTCTTCCTTACACCAAAGTTATGCAACAAACCACCATGTCTATCACACACAAGCAACTTACGCATAACACTTGTAGCCACACAAAGTCTATTCTCTCTAAAGAAGTACCAATCTAGTTTGTAGAACTTACCAAACGATGCCTTCTCACACGCTCCATACACACTAGCAAAGTCATCATCATTAGCATGTGATTCCTTATCATATTCAAATCTCAATAACTATATATTTAAAATGAAGACAAAGACATACCTTCTTGTTAAAGCATCGAACACAAAATTTTCCTTTCCTTGTGTGTATTTGATTATATGAGAAAATGTCTCAACGAATTGCACCCACTTGGCATGCATTCCATTCAACTTATATTGTCCCTTCAAGTGCGTCAAAGACTGATGTTCTTCAAAGAAAGGTCCGGTAAAGATTGTCGCATTTAGCACAAAATCAATGTACTGCTCAATCTCTCTAATAGGTGACAATCCACCAAACGCACTGTTAGGAATCATGATCTCATATCCCTGCAATAAAGAAACAACAACACTAGGTAAAGAGTCATTAAATTCATTAGTATAAAAGCCTGCCTTAGCACAAAAACTCACTTTTGTTTCTTTTTCCTTTCGTGGCTCATCTCTTTTTTCTTCACTCTCAGCCACCTCTCTATTTTCTTTTTCACTCACTCTTTCTCTTGAAATTTCAACCTCATTCTCTTTTCCCTTTCACTCCTTTTCTTTCTTTCACTCTCATCTTTTTTCCTTCACTCTTCTCTTTTTTTGAACTCTTGGTCTCACAATTATTTTTCAACTCATTCTCTATTTTTCTTGAAGTTTCAAACTCACCCTTATATTTCCCCTTAGGTGGTTCAGTCTTTCCTTTTGTTACAGCCTGATCATTTTTGTCCCACTTTGGTTTCCAAGGAGTGCTAGAAACTGAAGTATACCTTGTTGTACCCTTTCTCTTTAACTGCCTCTCCACCTTCATATCCATGTGCACCATGTCCTCTACCTCCACATAATGTTGCAACTCAACTACATTGGCTATTTTCCTATTCATCCCACTCAATAATCTAGCCATTGTGGCCTCCCGATCCTCCACTACATTAGCTCGAATCATAGCCACCTCCATCTCCTTATGGTAATCCTCTACACTCCTAGACCCCTGTGTATGATTTTGTAGTTTTTGGTTGAGGTCTCTATAGTAGTGACTAGGTACAAATCTCCGCCTCATGATAGCTTTCAACTCTCTCCATGTTTTTATAGACCTCTCAAGATTCCTCCTCCTATTGGTCATTAATTGATCCCACCAAATAATCGCATAATCAGTGAACTCAATTATCACTAACTTCACCTTCTTCTCCTCAGAGTAATTATCACTATCAAATATCAACTCTATTATTTTCTCCCACTCTAAATAAATTTTAGGGTCAGTTCTACCTTAGAAAGATGGTATTTTCATTTTGATGCTCTCAAGGTTCCTATCTACTTCATCTCGACCGCTTGGGTTTCCCCTAAGTCCTCTTTCACGCCTAACTCCTCTATGTCTACCAAATCCAACTTCAGATGTTAGGACTTCCTCATCCTCACCAAATTCTCCATTCCCATACCCATTATCAATACTAGGCTCACATCGCCTCCTATCTCTCCTAGCTTGCAGATTTCTAATCAGGACTTCCCGTTGATCTATCCTATCCCTCATTCACCCAACACCAAGTTCAACCGCTCAAACTGTTGTTGCATGGTTTGCAACATAAATGATGAGTTATCTGTCATTCCCTTTTGGTGATTAGTCACTCTTATGAAACATCATAATGTGCTGCACAAAAAGAATGTTAGTGGAAAACCTCACACACTCCCTTACGTGTTTACACTCGAATAATGGCACTCCAATCGTGTTTCACTCTTAATTGGCTTTTCCCAATAATAGTCTCACACTCTCTTGTCTTTTACCTCAATAGTTTTCCCGCTCAAGTTCTTTAAGAATAAATTGAACAAAATCAAGACAATACAACTTTTTATTATTCCAACCAGTAATATAGATCCAAGAAACAAAAACAACAAATAAGGAATGAATAAAATGACATGAGACTCAAGGAATTTATATAAGAGAAAAAGTAATGATAAAACAAGATACCCACTAGAAAGATGTTTCCAGCCCCTTTGATGATAAAGCTCAATCAAGAAATGTATTTCTTTCTTTTTGTTGTAACTATGTAGCAACATATGAGAATACTACTTTTTTTTTTTCTTTTTTCTTTTTCAATTTTTTTTTTCCGAATTTTTTTTTTCTTTTCCTTTCTTTTCTTTTCTTTTCTCTAATTCAATCACAAATAGCAATATTCAATTGAAAATCAAGCAATTGAATTCAAACACACAAGAATTGACAATGAAATAGAAGAGAATCAATGGAACGGCACTCCAAGCAATTAACAAACTTAGAGATGCAAGAAACTCTAGAATTTTGAAATCCTAGGAGATGCAAATTTCAGCCAAACCCAAAACCCTAAGAATTTTGGCAGCGTACCTTTCGTTTCTATTTTTTTTTTTTTTTCAACCCTAGAACAATAAAGCCCTAGAATTAAATTTAAAGATGTAAGAAATAAAAGATAGAATGAGACCTGATTGGAAACCGAGCTCTGAATACTAAATGATATGAACTCGTAGGAATGGAATCCCTTAAACCTACAATCAATTTGAAAACTTACCCAAGAAAGTCAAAATCAAGTCAATGGATAGAGAATTTGTTTCAAGAACCTAAATTATATTAAAATCTAGACCCGTTGAAGAACCGGTCTCAAGAACCCAGATTACAAAGAGGAACGCCACAAAGGTTGTGATTTACCTTTGATAAGTTCAAAAGTTCAATTAAGAACAAGAGAAGTAAAACTCAACTCACAATAAATAAATTCATTAAATTTCATAAACTGATTAAAATGAGGCTACAAAGAGTATTTAAAGCAAAACCTAATTGAAACCCTAGCCCAAAATAAATCCCTTTCTTCCAAAAATAGCCTGGATGAATAGTGCCGCATGAACAGTACTTCGCTGAATGAACAGTGCCGCTACAGTGATTCGGCTGCGTGAATAGTGCCGCTACAGTAACTTTTCTAAACCGTAGTTTCTAAAATTGTAACTTTCCAAATAAGCCCTTGGCCAAAATACAAGGCCTTCCCAAAAACCCTAATTCATAAAAATAAGATATATATGGGCCAAACATCCTAAATCCCAATTATTCTAAACTAATAAAATAATTCATTTAAATGATTTAAACAATTTGAAATCCTTCAAGTGCCGAAGGCCTTTAAGTCATATTATTGCCCTCTTCCATAGCTTGTATCAAATGAATCAAAATTAGATCTTCATCCTTCAAGCCCATTTTGAATGTTGGGCTCTTGCTTGACTCGTCCCAAGTGGATTGCATCAATCCTTACATTACTTCCTTTATCTTCTTAACTCTTGATCTTGTAATTGGCCCATGTAAAACTTACAAAGGATCTTTAAAACTATGTCCATTTTGGGACCCATCATACTTTAACTTTATTTATAACTATTTTGAGTTTATCTAAAAGTTATTAGGAAGTGTGTTAGATAAGTCAAAAGTATGAAAATGAGTTCCAAGGATTCTGTAATTATTCAGAGAAGAGCTTGAGTGGGAAACTGCTATTACTGAGAAGATTAAGTACCAAGTGTCAGCATATTGTCAGAAGAGTCCCTCAAGATAGAGTTACTCTGTCAGCAGAATCCTACCACAATTCAAATTGCTTTCAGCTTGTTTATTTGAAGGATCCTATTGGTTAAGATCTGTAGAGATTTAATTCTGGATATTTTCTATAACACTTTCCAGTGTATATTTCCAGTGTAGAAAAATTTTCATATTATTTCTCTCAAAGAGTGTGATCGTTGATCCAAGATTAAGATAGAGTGATCGTGATTCGACCACTAGAGTTCTGGAAGAAAAGCCAATGTTTGAAGATAATTAGATATTCTAGCTACTACTGCGGTAGAGACAAACGGGTCGTTTCTCTGGTCAAGTAAGAGTGTCAATTGACAAAGGTTTTGTAATTGAAACTTTCTTGTAACTGATTTTCAAATAATAAAATTAATTTTTCTGGGTTTGGCTGCCCCGTAGAGTTTTACCTTTAAAGAATTCTTTAAACGGTTTTCCTTCGTTACCAATTTTGGTGTTATACAATTTATTTACTTTATGTTATTGCTTTATTATTAAATAATTATGTGGTTGACGACTAACCAATTTGTTGAAGGAATTGGTACAACGTTGTGTTACATTACAAGGACATTTGGGTAATTTCAGAATATAATACAAATAAATAAATATACTTCTTCCCATTAGTTTAAACTTTTAGGATAAGTGGTGAGTTCGAACTCTAACTTTACACTCAACCTCATTCAATTGAATATTTCATATGTTTGACCTACTCATTAAGGGAGAGTTTGTCTCATACATTATGGAAAAACATAGATTTATTTATTTGTATTATATTCTTAATAGCAAGTAGGGATGCAAACAAATAAAAAAACCGATGGAATCGACCGAACCGGTAGGTTCGGTTCTATTCATACTCGGTCCAGTACCAGTTTTCAAAATATGAAAACCAGTTTGAACTTAACCGGACCGGTATATATATGTTTATATATATTAATTTTTTATATTATATATAAAATATGTTTTATATAATTTTTTTATATTATATTATAAATATTATGTGCTAAATTGCTATATAATATAACATGAAATTTTAATCTTATTATTCATATCTATTAATCTTATAACATATAACATTTTATATAACATAAAGTTGATCTTATAATTTTTAATATAACATTTGATGTAACATATGAAGTTTAATCTTATAACATTAATATAACATGAAATTTTATGTAGTGTCACATGTGTAAACGGTAAATTTATGTAGAACAAACATTAGAGGAACTGGTTCTCAAGTCTCAACTTATGTAGTGCCATAAGTTTACACGATAAATTGGAAAAACCAGACCAAACAAGATCAAAACCAAAAAAATAAAAAGTTTTGAGTTGGGTGATAAATCGGTCTACTCTCAAAATCAATATCTATCGGTTCAGTTCTAAGATTTTGTCCAAAATCAAACTGATCAAGACCAATTATACTGCTAACGGCAAGCAAGAACTTTGTGTGTATATAATCATGTACATGTACATGCCAATCGAGCCAATGGGATAAATGGCCTTTCTATAAAACTTTAACATTCTCTTTATCGCTTTAAATGATGTAAGAAGTGTCACATAATTATGTGCGTTTTTGTAAGTGAATAAAAATCAGAAATGCCGATGACAGTAACTTGAGTGACAGACTGAACACACACTCATACACAGAGAGAGAGAGAGAGAGAGAGAGAGAGAGAGAGAGAGAGAGAGAGAGAGAGAGAGAGAGAGAGAGAGGTGCCAAGAACTTTTAGCCGTTTTATTCTACCTTCATGAATCTGGCAAATTATTTCAAGTTCAAACCAAAGGAAATATGAAAGTATATATGGGTGGGGATTTATTTGTGGCCAAGTATCCCATTCTTATGATACATGGAGGAACATTTGAAATTTGGTTTTTTTTTTTAGACAAGGAGAAGGGTAAAGAGGAACCGGTAAGAACTATGTAAACCACAAGTGGGCTTCTCACCACATCAACCCTTGATTCCAAATAATTGCTCCTGATGTAATTGGCCGTTGTGCAATACTTGGGCCATAGACTTTCGCTGTGAACGTTCTCTCCAGTGCAGAGAATCATAGGACAGATGGCTCCACTACAACGGTAATTGAAGGAGGCATGTACCAACTGACAATGTAGGTAGAGTTGGGCGGGCCAACGTTGGTGACTCTTCTACTGAACAAAGCTCTAATTGTCAAACCATCTTCCACGGCTATAGAGAACGAGGGATAATTGAGGCTCCAAGCTCTTCCAGGCACTGTGGTGGTGTAGAAACTGTTGTTGTCTCTTGTGATGAGTTTTAGCGCGGTGGTATTGTAGCCCTGCCTACACAGAAAGTCAATGTAGTCTGCCTCAGATGCATCATAGACAAGCCCAAGGTCTACGGCTCTCAATGGGTTGATTTGACTTTATCCGTAGGCAAATTCAAGAACTTCATGCGTCTTTGGGTCCACGTTGTAAGCTGTACACGATACAATATAGTCTCAGTGAAATATATATATACACATATTAATGAATCATGTAGCTTTTTTTGTTATTAGCCTATAAGACTGTTGTAATTCCAACAAACCAGTGAAAGCAAGGTCTGTTGAATCTGTCTCACAAATTTGTAACTCAATACGTAGGTATGTTTTCCTTTATCTTCACTGAGGAGCAGGGAATAATCTGCATTTTAGTCATGTTTCAAGAAGTTAAATAATATGCAATTTAACCTGTGATCATGAGTGAGAATTTAATGGCGGCAGGGGACCACTTTTTTTTTTTTTTTTTGAAACAGAAGCCTCCATTCTATATTTCATCAAAAACTAACCATTACAGAGTTTGTCCTGCAATAGAAAAGTATATATGACACCGTTCCACCCCACTTCCCATGAGGCATTTTCTTTCTTGTGTGATGTATGTGGCAATATTTCGTGGAATAGTTCAGGGAATCATCTGTCTTATCCCATGAATATAGACTCACGATAATGACCTCTCACTCACAGACATTCTCACACCGAGGTAATGGGTTCCCACACAAAGTTTCAGAGTGAAGTATTGAAAACATTAAAACATTGAAAATCAGTGAGTAAATATAGCTATGATTAAAATATTTATTCATACTTGAAGAATTGGGGGAGAAGTTACATAGATAATGCAATGTCTCTTACACACAACATTCACTCCACATTATTCAACATTGTCTTAGAAGGTAACCTACCTTCCTATGTCAGAAGTTCTTTCATTGCCTCTCCGCTCCTTGTTTTCTGAAGCAGTTATCTTCACGATCTCCTTGGTGAATAAAGTCTCAAAAGTGATATCCTGTCCCAGTTCTAGGTCCTTTATAGAGTGGGATTGTCATATGTCCTTTTTAATGGATCTCTGACTTTAGATCTACAGTAAATATTTTCTTTAATCCTTCTATCATACTGCAGGATGACAAAGATAGACTGCCAAGCATGGCTCACACGCTTGGTCCTCTAACTTTCCTTGAGCATGGCTTGAGATGTACACCTACGTCAGACGATGTGACTTGTCAAGCCTTCATCTTTTTTGTTTTGTTTTGATAACAACAGATCACAATCTATTCATAAATAGAGGACATACAAAGTTGACTTAAAAAACAAGTCAATTACAAACGTTAGTAGTTTCCCAGTGCACTTCCATAACTGACATGGTCTAATCCAGACGGCAAATCTCTAAAAACCTAAGAGATAGCACAACTTTTTCTACGATAGAGATAACAGTAACCAAGTAACAAAACTCTATACCCGACCAATCGGAGTATGGAGAACCAACCTCATCATTACCGCCTAAGCTGAGTGGGGACAACGTCAAGCCTTTATCTTTTATTATAGAACCACTCTAGATGTGATTTTCAGATGGAGTGTGGGCTTCTGCGTACGGCATTGTCACCTTTCTGAGGCCTTCCATGTTTTCTTGGAAAGTCCCCATATCTGGGTTGGTCAGTTTTTGACCGTTGCTCGTCTGGGCAAGTAATCCTACCTCGCCTTGGGCGGGAACTCTTGTCTCGCCCGAGTTCACCAGCCTTTTCAGCTCCTTGTTCTCACCTTCATAGTAGGTGACTTTTCCAGCTTGCCTACTATGCTCGAGACACTCATCTCGACCTCGCTTTGAGATATGTCAGTCTGGCCTCCTACAAGGTGCTTGCTTGCCAAGATGTTGGACTAGCTACACTCTGCATCTCTCGCTGCTACTTTCCTTAGACCACTGGAGTATTCCTCATCTTTTGCCTTCCACATTACTCCAAGAATGGTCTATCCCCTTTCGCATCAGGCAATTTCTCACAATATTATTATGGTAGTGACACTCTATACACCATTGGGCCTACCTTCTCCAATGCCTGATAGGGTCCAATATACTTTGGGCTTAGTTTCCCACTTAGCTCAAACCTTTTAATCCCATTCATGGGTGATATCTTGAGATACACCCAATCACCTTCTTCAAAGGTGAACTCTTACATCGACATAGCTTTTCTACCTACTCTGAGTTATAGCCATCATCAGCTTTGTGCCCATTGCTACTTGCAAGCTCTTCCAAAAATGAGACATGAACCTCAGGTCTCGATCTGACACTATGGTCTTAGGCACTCCATGAAGTCTAACTATCTCCCTTAGATGCGACCGAGTTAGCTTGTTCAACGTGTCTAATGTATTAAACGGTAAAAACTAAGCACTCCTTGTTAATATATCCATGATTACCCAAGTTGCACTCTCACCACAGGGGCTCAGGGTAATTCGACCACAAAGTCCATTAATAGGTCTTTCCACTTCCACTCTGGGATGGGTAAGGGCTGCAAATTTTATGCAGGTCTCTAATACTCGATCTTTACCAATCTACACTTGGCACACTTCTCAATGAAGTGGGTGATATCTCGTTTCATTCCTTCCCACCAAAAACCCTTCTTGAGATCTTGATACATCTTCATACTTCTAGGATATACCGAATATGGTGTGGAATTAGCTTCGACTAGTATTCTCTCCAAAGTTGATATAACAAGTTCCGCTCTCGCCGAATCTAAAATTCAAGGGTCCTTTCCCTCTTCAAAGTCTTCGTCGGATCTCTAGTAACTTCAAATCCTTTCTCTGCTGACTCTTTAGTTCAGTGAAATCTCTCATTCTTAATGCCTCCATCATAGTGAGAATTTCCTCTTGTGGTGAATCTTTCACCATCAATTGGCTCATCCCTTCAAGAAGTGAATCCACTCATGTAAAGCCTCCTACATCCTTAGATCTAGACGTCCGACTTGATCTCGTACCAATAATCTCTTATTGTCTTTAGCCATCGTCTTTGTCTATATTGAGGTCCTTTTGGGTAAAGATGTGCCTCAAACTCTTATTATCCATATATATATATATCTCACACTTCCTCATACAAGTAATATCACAAAATCTTCAAGGCAAAAACTATAGTTGCTAACTCTATATCATGAGTGTGGTAGTTCTTCTTATGATCTTTCAATTGCCTAGATACATAAGTCACTACCCTTTTTGCATCAGAATGCATCCTAGTCCATATTTTGATGCATTACTATATACTATAAATGGTTTGTGGGGCTCTGGTAATGCTAACACTAGGTTGTGGTTAACCTTCTCTTTATTTCCTCAAAACACTGCTCACATTTCTTGGTCCAAATGAATTTTGCATTCTTCCTAATCAACGCTGTGAGAGAACTTGATAATTTGGAGAATCCTTCCATGAGTCTCCTATAAAAACTAACTAATCCCAAGGAACTCTTAACTTTGTGCACCGTAGCAAGATGCTGTCAATCCATGATTGCCTCGATTTTGCTCGGGTCTAGTGTGCCTCCTGCCTTGTATATTATGTGACCAAGAAACTTAACTTCCTCCATCCAAAATGTGCACTTGTTAATTTTGGCGAACAATTGATGTTCCTTAAGGTTCCCTAATGGTATGAACACCTTATTCATGATGTCCATAAATATTGCTAGGGAATTAGCTAACCTAAATAGCATCACCGTAAACTCAAAATGCACATACCTCATTCAGAACGCATGGTATGTCACCTTCCTTGATCCTTAATTAGTGCTAACCAAACCTAAGATCAATGTTTAAAAATATTGCAACTCTCTCCAACAGATCGAACAAATAGTCTATTCTCAATAAGGGATACATATCCTTTATGGTCACCTTATTCAGCTCTTGATAGTCAATGCACATTGGGTTCATCTTTCTTCCTAACAAATAATATCGGTGCTCCCCAAGGCGATATACTCGGCCTAATAAATCCTTTTTTCATTGGTTCTTTTAGCTCTTTCAGCCTAATGGGGTTATTATATAAGGTGCCTTATATATTGGAACTGTCATAGGCTCCAGTTCAATCCAAAATTCAACTTCTCTAAATGTACTACACAGGCTTCGAGTATACTCGCTAAATCCTTCTTAGCTTGCAGTGAGGTAATTATTCTTGACATTGATTGTAATTTACTACCTTGGAATACCCTAGCCTCCATTCCAGGCACTTGGAATGCTATACCTGTTGTTGACAATCTATACTTGCGAATTACCGAAACAACCAATCCATACCTAGGATAACATCAAAACCCAACAAGTTGAACACTATCAAGTCTGCCTACATGTTGATTCTGCCTATTTCTAATGGACAATTTGCAACCATCTTGGTGCATAATAATGTTTCTCTATTTTGTAGTGCCACAAAAACCTTATGTAGCATTGGTTCTACCCAAAGACCACTTATTCTAACAAACGTAGTAGATGCGACTGACTGAGATGGACTCGAATCTAACAAAGTACTTGAGTAGTACTGGAACATCCTAACTCTCCCTTAAACGACCAAACAACTTGCTTCTTACAACTATGCTTCTAAAATTACCAACTAATGAAGAAAAGTCGGTGTTTCGTACCAATAAGTTGAACACTATCAAGTCTGCCTCCATGATAACGCTTGCTTCCTGTGTCTCTAGGGAATCCTCTTCAACTTCTCTTGGTGTGAGGGCATATACTCTTGCTTGTATTGCTTGCATTTTGTCTCCTCGTCCTCTAAGAGGGCTGGTCCATTGTACTAGCATTGCTTGAGGGCAATCCTTGACAAAATGACCAATTTGTCAACATCTATAGAATAAAAGTGGGACCCAGCTACATTCCCCTTCGTGAGACCTACGAAAATGACCGCACACTAGTGTTCTACCTCCAATACGTACCTTAGGAGTAGCTAGCGGGTGTACTCGGGTGTACTCTTGCTCTTGTTACAA
This sequence comes from Pterocarya stenoptera, assembly GCA_003123785.1. NCBI lineage: Eukaryota > Viridiplantae > Streptophyta > Magnoliopsida > Fagales > Juglandaceae > Pterocarya > Pterocarya stenoptera. Next base: position 76,569 of record QEOT01002511.1, on the reverse strand, counting down.
ACTTCTAAGGGGAACTAGAATTGCTTCCCTCATCCATAAACATACTCTACTTTTGGCCAGTCGTGACAGCTACTAAATTAAGATGCTCGCGTTTAAACAAGCCACTTGCGTCCATATACACAGTTGTAGTCCATCCTGAAATTGCTCCGTACGCATACTTTTCGTAGAGATAAGGTGAGGGGTAAACTTGCCCAACTCCATGAATTTAGCAACGTATTTCTCTATCGTCATGCTGCTCTGAACCATATTAGCAAAGTTCTTCAACTTCTACTACCTCATAATGGCAAGGAAATATCGATCGTTAAGTTCATTCTTGAACCTTTCCCAGGAAATCATTTCCATATCAGTGCCTCCCGTTGGAACAGATAGCTCACACACTGTACCTTATGACTTTATATGCATTCACATATTTTGAAAGTCCTCTCAATGTCCATAATCCATCTCTCCACCTTCATTGGTCCTTCGTTATCAAAGAATCATGGGTAACAGTAGGCTAGATATCGTTCGTACATACACCCTAGTTGTTAATCCCTAGGGTGACTGACTTGTTGTATCTGCATTTGGCATTGGTAGAATTCATGCTACTGCTATAGCACATTTGTGATACGATTAATCACCTTTGCTACTTTGCTATCTCTCCTGTCACTCGGTTGATCTCCCTTGCGATTACCCATAGGTCGGTAATCATCCTTGTTACTCATCTTGTCGAAATGTCATATCTCTCTTGTCACTCAGTTATCAATACTATAGCACATCTGTAATACGATTAATCACCCTTGTCACTTGTCTTGTGGAACTGTCGGTTGCACCATACTCGAATCCTACAACACAACCTAAGTCTATCACTTTCTATCTTACTCTCACCTACCAAACCCAAGTCAAGCCAACAATACTTAAAATTCAAGCTTATGATGCTAAGGATTAAACCCTATTTCTCTGGTATTATCCCTACATGATAATATGGATTTACCCTGAATCATAATATCACTTTGATGCCAAGTTGTGTCGCCCCATTCTTCAGTAAAGAATATGGTGAAGATCCATGTTGCCAAGGGTGACAGCCGAACGGCAACAGATTTAGATTGGGAATAGGCATGCAGTTTCACAAAAAATGCACATATAAGCAAAATATATGTCAAATATAGCAGCGGAGTAAGTAAAGGCTTTAGTCAGAGACTAAATGCTATTTGTACCAGAGGTCTAAACTGGAAAAATGTCCATCCATTAATATGACTATTATCCATATGTCACAGTCACTTCTCAAATAATATTATACAACACCATATGTTCATTGCTTATGGCTAGGTTCGACAAACCGAACATGATTTATTACTTGACAAAATTATACATCTCCAAAAACTACGACTATTAATGGTGACAAGCATCCATTTATATCACTCAAACAGGGTTAGTCCTTCTCCCTTGGGAACTCTTCTGGTGCTACGTCTGCATCAAAGTGTATAAACCATAGGTTGGTTAAATAGCTATGACAAAACTACCAATGAGAGACATTGCAAGTGACTATGTAATGCATGATCTCATGTAAAAGATTTGTAAACACATATATTTGTGCATGGTGAGGAATCACTTTTTAAGCAAAAACACATGTATTCATAGTTATGACAAGGAACCACCCTCTTCATAAAACACAAGTATATAAGCATAACAAGGGATTAGCCTCAGAGGAATCACCCTCTTTGCAAATTTCAACTATACACGGTTATCACTAGGGCGAGTAATCACCCTCTTATCAAACAAGTGAAGCTCATCATATCTTAACATATAAATACCCAACAAGGAATAGTCCATCGTTCATCTTAGAGAATCATTCCACCCAGCCAACGTGCATGTTGATTCACCAGTTTCAAATCATCTGACAAGAGGAATCATTCAGCCTGGTCACACACACTATCAACCTGGGGAATCTCTTTACCCTGTTAACTGACTCGAAGACACCACACATGATACGCTCGAAAAATCTCTCTACCCATCTATCAAGTAAGGCTAATACGAACACGTTCCACCTCGATCATCATGGAGACTCTCTCTACTGATATGAAACTCGTGGCAACATGTCAAAGGAATGGAGCGGGGACTCCTCTACCCGACAATGATGATTGACTCATAGTAAGACTCACGCGCCTAGAAATCACAAACACCATCAATCCGAAGTACCATTCAAACTCGTCATCTCAAAATCACAATGTATAGATTATCCATAAACATAATGAAGGAGATATATATTGTTTTCATGAAGAAGAGAGGAGAAAGTTATAGAATATGCAAAGCTAGATCTTACTACATACCCACAACATTTACCTCACATTCTCAATGCTGTCTTAGAAGCTAACATACCTCAACAGTATTTAAAACTATGAAGATACTAACTCTGCTTCTTTAGTTTCTCCCTTTGAAGTCTCTGACTCCAAAAAAGCTCAAACACTTACAATCTCAACAGTTAAATATTCTCCTTTGTCCAGTCCCTTTTATCGGGTGCTAACGTCAGGTGTTCTTCGAGCATACTCCTAACTCCAAGTATTAGGGTAAACGGTCTAGTTTTGGGCAAATTTTGGAAAACTGAACCGATATAAATCGGATTTGATAATTTATAAATTGATACAGATCAATTCATAACTAAAACTAGAACTTTCAATTTTTAGTTTCAATATGGTCTGGTTAGGTTTGTCATTTACACTTGTGATACTACATAAGTTGAGACATGAGAGCTAGTTCCTCTAATGCTTATTTTTCTCAAATGAACTTCTCTATTTTTTTTTTACAAGTATCCTCAAAGGAACTTCACATTCCCCAAAAAATATTTATGAACAGATTGTCAAATAGAAGAGATTGAGAACAAGATATTTTAAGCCATTGGGAACAAAAATATATTACATTGAGTTATACAAATGGTTTGGCATTGTCAACCTGTACAAATAAGCATTCATTCACAATTAGCAATTTAGCATATAATATATAGTATAATATAAAAATATTTTAGGTATATAATATAAAAAATTCATATATATATCTCTAATTTGGTTCAACCCGATTTTTAAAATATGAAAACCGGTGCTGAACCGATGGGTAGTAAGAATCAATACCGAACCAAACCAAACCAAACCGAACCCACTAGTTCGGTCGATTCAACTGGTTTTCTTATTTTTTTTTTATTTTACTGTGGCGCCCCCAACTTCCATGTACGGACAAGCACGGAAATCGAGACACCCGGGATGATGACAACATGGTCACGCACCCCAACGACACGTGCCGAGTGTGTGAAATGCAACACGTGTACAAAATAAAATGCAGCGGAAAGATTTGGTCAGATAACTAAGTACCAGAATTTAATACAATACAAAAATATTACAGAAATCCACAAGTCAACATAATACAATTTTCTTGTTCATAAAACAACCTCAAATAAAAATACAAATACAACATAGAATATAGCCAAATGTCCTTACTCCTCAGGTGGAGCCGCATCTTCGGGCTCAACCTCTTCAAAACCTGCGTCAAAATCTGCAGTACCAATAAATGGTACCACAGGTAAGTAAAACCCAAAAATACTCCAAGATAACAAATATAAGAATACAACAACCACTATGCATGCACATGATGACCCAAGTGCAAAACCCGAGAAAAACA